>JARDXD010000393.1:0-18294 GCA_029218145.1 Aphanocladium album
CTCCACCACCTTGGCCGTCACAATGCGCAACTCCTCCACGGGCCTGTCCTCGGCGCCCGTCGGCACCATGCCCATGCGCTTGACCGTCGACAGGCCCTTGCTGACGCGGCCAAAGATGGTGTGCTTGCCGTCGAGCCAGGGCGTGGGCGCGAGCGTGACGAAGAACTGCGACCCGTTGGTGTCGGGCCCGGCGTTGGCCATGCTCAGCACGCCGGCGCCCGTGTGCTTGAGCGCCGGGCTGATCTCGTCGGCAAACTTGTCGCCGTAGATGGACGACCCGCCCCGGCCGGTGCCCGTCGGGTCGCCGCCCTGGATCATGAAGTTGGGGATGACGCGGTGGAAGATTGTGCTGTTGTAGTAACCTCGGCGCACGAGCGTCGAAAAGTTGGCGCACGTCTTGGGCGCGTGCTCGGTGTACAGCTCCAGCGTGATTGAGCCCTGGTTGGGGGTTGGATAGTCAGACGTGGAAATTGTGAAGCAAAGTTCGAGTTAAAAGCTCACCATTGTGGTCTCGAGTATTATATTTGTCGTCATTGTGAAAAAAAGGGTTCTGTGAGATGCACGGGTTGTGAGAAGTGAGTGTGAGGTTGAGCGAGCTAAATCTCAAGATGCAGAAGTTGTCACTGATGAGTGGGGCCGCTTCGATGGTGCTCTTACAGCGACCAATACTACGATGATAATAGTAGAGCCAGATAAGGATGGATTGGAAGTTTGGTTGTTCAGTTCAAATTATCGATAATAGTACTTCTATTCGCTCAAAGGCTCGGAAATATGACAGTCAGGATAGGCGTCGTAGTAATTGACCCGTCAAGTTCAGCTTGTTCCAGGTTGCGAAGCGCGCTGTTAAGGCTGGTAAAGGTGTTCCAATGATCATCATTTAGCAAATATAACTACATAGACCTTCATAGCAAGTTTTCAATTTTATCATGATTCTGTATTTTCTATTGCTCAATCATTTCAGGGTGGTGTAGATGTCGGCTCTCCACTACCCGCTATGCTGCCAGTCGTCGCCGACGACTTGGGAAACGGGCCATGATTATCGTAAAAGTCGCCCTGCGGACCCCAGCCTGCGGCGTGCTCACCAAATGCCGTCTTGAGCTGCGGAGTCGGGAACGGGCCGTGGGCCTCGTAGAAGTCGCCTCCGGGACCCCGGCCCTCGGCGTGGCCTCCCTCGCAGCGCTCGGCGAAGCGCAGAGCTGGCGTGGAAGCCGGCTGGGGGACCAAGGTCGTGCTGGCGGGTGATGGAATTATGCTACCCGGTGGTGCACCGGCGACAAGTGCAGCACTGGTGAGGAGAGTAAGGAGTATCGACTTCATGACGATGGTTGATTGTGTGTGATGAAGGTCGACTTGGCGCTGTCTGGAACAAACGTTTTGGAATCGAAATCGGGGGTAGATTTGCCAGATCAGAGCAGATCACTGGTCAATCATGTGCAGAACGTGAATTCTTTTATATACTCTACGGGAAAGTCCTCGCCACAGCCGGGCTGGGGTAGGCTGGTGCAGTCAGACCTGCTGTGAGACATCTCACTATTACCCTCATTCCAGTTCCTGCACAGCGGGGTTGATATGTGAGCTGCCCTCTGCCATTTAAAGCAATTTTCAACGCTTTAGCACTTTTAGTCACCGCCTATTCAGCCCTGGTTAACCGTTGGCAAGCGCTTCTTCAAACGATGTTGTACGAGTGTGATCATAATTGAACCTCTCATTTGTCAAAGTCGAGTTATGTCTCAATAGAAATGGTTGCATTCATTCTACTCTCAGCTTTTGATTTGTTCATCTTAAGTGATATTATTATTCTCAGTTGCGCAAACCTGCCACGCTCTTCCACTCTACCTTCTGAACTGGGACTGGCCCGAGACCTTGCGAGACCTGATGGCGAGAGTACGACGCTCAGATCTGGACAAGCCGCACGACATTCACCCTCCATAAAAAAAATGCATCCGGGGGCTAATTCAAGTGGGATAGTAACTGAGTGGCTCAAAAGTCCCTTGAAATGCGTCTCAAGAACTGGCTACAGAGTAGCGATCATCATCCCACTATGTATATTCCTGGCACGGCAGGCTGAGACGCCCTCGCAGTGAGGCTACATTTTAGCATGGCTCTCAGTTTCCACAAATATTATGTCTACGTCTACCTTGAACCTTTGTTTCTGTTAGCGGTTACGACTTGGCATTTGATCAACGTGGACTCGGACCTGACGCGAGACACAGTGTCCTGCAGGGTATTGGCTGAGCTAAAAATAATGAGGACACCGGTCTTAAATTCCGAGTTCTTGTGACAGATATAATCATTCAACCTACCGTTGACTCGTCAAATTTCTTGTCACTCTACATCTCTGCTCGCATACCACTCATAGAGTTCCTCGACATACTCCGGGTAAGGAACAAGCACCAAGCAGCTTTGCCACCGCAGCATCACCACCGCAGATCAATTTTCAACGAATAATCTCAGCAAAAACCTACGCTCGTTAAAAATCTAAACTGAATTGAAAAATGACATTTTATCGTATTTGCTCCCTATTTGCTTTGCTCGGAAACGACAAGTCAGATGCTCGCGCTCTGACTACGGATACGGAATTGTACATGCCTTAGTCATCACAGAATTCATGGGAACACGTATCTGATCAACCTTCACGCGACTGTCAACCAGCAAGCAGCATTCTTCGCCACAAAATCCTGCGGATCAAAATTGCAATACTGTTGGAACTCTAGCAGCAACACTGAACGGTCATGGCGACCAACTCGTCAATCCTGGGTCCTTTGAACGGGGGAGCCCTGGACGGGCTCAATACAACCTCTCACAACACCACAACGCGGCCCGAATCATGGCTGGAAACCCTTCAAGATGTCGACTTCCTTCTTCTGGAGGCCAAACTCGTTCTCAGCGCCGCAGGTATAATCTACGTCGGCGCCCACGCCGCGCTGCGCAGGCCGCCGTCTGCAGCACCGCCCAGGGACAAAAAGGCTCGCCGCAAGGCAGAGGACGAGGAGAAGCTGGCGCAGGGCCTGGAAATGTCAGACGCGATCCTGTTTCCGATCATGGCAGGCATCGTCCTCATGGGCTTGTACTACCTCATCCAGTATCTCAATGATCCGGCCATCATCAGCAAGGTTCTGCGTTGGTACATGTCGATTGTCTCGGTGGCGAGCTTGATCACCCTCTACGCGCACGGCGTGGATCTGGTCTCTGCATTTGCGTTCCCCAAGTACTGGCGAGGACTGGACGGCAGGCTGCGCATGGCGGATCAGAAGAAGCAGGCCGTGGTAAGCTGCGACGATGTCGGCAACGTGACCGACGGCGCAGTGGCGCCGCCCAGCAGTCCCCTACCCGGCCTCTTCAGCTTGCTCACTCCAACGGCGAGCCTGAAGAGTTCCGTTTGGAACGTGAGAGGCACTTTCAAGCGAGAATGGCTACTGAGGCTCTTTCTTCATGGTGTAGGCGAAGAAAAGGCACACATCAAGTTTGCGACAATGATGTCTCTGCCCCTGGCCGCCGCTACGGCTGCCTTCTATTTTACCACTACATCGCCTTTCTTGTCCAATATTCTGGGCTACGGAATGTGCTACTGCTCGTTCCTCGTCTTGTCGCCGACTGACTTGCTTATCGGATCGCTCGTTCTCTGGGGTCTCTTCTTCTACGATATTTTCATGGTCTTTTACACTCCGTACATGGTCACGGTAGCGACTACCCTTGATGTTCCAATCAAATTGCAGTTTAAAGCGGCCCACCGTCAGAGTATCCTGGGCTTGGGCGACATTGTCATTCCCGGCATGTTCATTGCGTGGGCGCTCCGTGCCGACCTGTGGATGCACTATAGGCGTCTGGTCAAATACGAGTCAACCGATTTGCAGATTGTGGAGAAGGACGCCACTTCTGGCGAGCTAGTGACGCGGAGCGAAACGAAGCATCGTGAAATCAAGCCCTCGTATGTGGAAGTCAAGGGTAACTGGGGTGACTGGTTCTGGACGCGCCGACTCATGTTCCTATGTGCCCCCAAGGATGTACCACCCTCGATCGCAGCAAGCAATTTCAAGAAGACATACTTTTATGCGTCCATGGTTGGCTATCTGCTAGGTATGCTCGCGACGCTGGCGATGCTTCTCGTCTTCAAACGGGGCCAACCAGCTCTGCTGTATCTTGTACCAGGTGTGCTCGGCACTACTTATGTGACGGCTATCGCTCGCGGGGAGCTCAAGGTCTTGTGGAAGTATACTGAAGATGGAAGCCTTGATACGGTTGATGTGGTTGTCGACTTGGATGCGGATGGCAATCCAGTTAAAACCATTGGCAAGTTGGAGAACGGGGTTGTCGACACGACCAAAAGAGAGGAGAAGGAGGGTGCCGAAGCAAAGGGAACAAATGAAAAGGGGGCTGATGGCAGCGCGAAAAAAAATGGGGATGAGAAGAAGACTGAAATTAAGAAGAAGGAAAAGAACCACCACGTTTTCCTCTTTTCACTGGAGGAGCCTCCCGAGGAGACAGAGGATTAGACCCAAGATAGTTCAATTAGATATTAGACTTGCTAGACTATTGTATATTGTGCATTATAGATTATTGTGGCAGGCAATAAACGCAGTTACTTGGTGCAAGAATGTTCAATGCGTCATAAGCATGTTGTCGCTTCCACGACGCATGACTGGACAAGGAACCCTGGGACCAACTAGCGACTATTTCCCTGTCAGTAATCGAATAGTCGCCACGAGCGAAGGGTTTCGGCCGAGAATCAATCCAAGAATAACAGTAGATTTGTCACCGGTAGGGCTTAGAGCGGAGCCTCAGTCGCATGCCATTTTTGGCTGTAAGAGTCTGCCTGTCGGGTTAGTGCTGGCCATCGGTGATGACTTCTTCCTAGACGGCGATGAACGAACTGTGGCGACTTGCCCCAGGGTTGAAGCCGCGCAAATATTAATAGTTAGTCCACCCCAATCAACACGTTCTGCAACTTCATCTCATATTCTGCTTCTGCTTTGAAATTCGCAGTCGGTTTCATTCTTGGATTCCAACCACTGAAGATGGCCATCGCGAAGGGTGTCACTCACTATTGCTGGAGCAGGCCCAGCGGGTTTGCTACTTGCTTTGCAGCTGACCAGGGCTGGAATCAAAGGCATAAAAGTGCCTGAACAGGATGATGGACCGACGGACGAAACGTGCGCCGTTTTTTACATGCGCGTCTCCATGTTCGAGTTTGACCGGGCGGGCATTCCCCAGGATGCCACAGAAGCCGCTCTCCAGCCCAAGTCTGCTTGCTACCGCGATGCTGTAGATGGTAAGCCTATGGTCTCTATGCCCGGGAAGGGTATGAGTGCTCTCACTCTGAACAAACTTGCTGCCATCATCCAATCGCATGTTTGTCGGTACGATGAAGTTGAGATTGTATATGGACACAAGGTGACTGAGCTGGGTCAAAATGACTCGTCGGCCTGGGTCAACGTGAAAACAGCAAGTGTCGAAAAGAAAATGGAGTCATAATTCCTCGTGGGATGTGACGGCGGAAAGAGCTTCGTTCGGCGATCACTCTTGGGCGAGAATGCCAAGAAAATCCCCGACTACTAATATTGTAAAGAATCCCCTCGCATTTCGATATGATCTACGAGTCATTTAATTAAGCTTGTGGAGACATGCTACTCTACGCCGATTATCTGAAAAGTTGTCTACATAGTATCAAGCGGAGTTTGGACATTGTCCTGTTTGAAAGTGAGATACCGAAATTCCATTTTGGGCTTTTTCTCTCGTGAAGGAAATCAGGCTTGTTTTTGCTTCAATGGCGCCGGTATTGGCCATGAAGAGCAAAGAGAGATCTTGTCTTCCAACTGAAGAATGTGACAGAGTGTTATTCTTTACTTTTACTGGCCAGCAGCACAGCTCCAGTTCAGCGCTGAGCAGCAAAGATGGTGTGTAGCAGGGCTGTCGCCAATAAGTGCCTCTTGCGGGATGGCAGCGGGCGTAGGCTCACAAGCTCGTTCCCTTCATCTGGATATAACATGCACCGCAGGGTCTAGAATTCACTTCCCAGTGAGTGCATATACGAATCATCTCTTATGCTTCACACATCGCATGTTGGTTGTGGTCAAGAACTTTTCCATCGGCCCTAGCACAGCAACGCACGACCCGAGCTAACCCACGATGCACGGCCTACGGCGAACAGCTGACATTTCGATTAGTAAAGTACCATGACGAAAATGCCATTTTCCGCACTTGCTTTGTCTCGGTTTTCCGTCTGCGGGAACTAGACTAGCCCAATCAGTGTCGCGAGGCAAGAAGGCACAAAAAAGACGCTAGCGCAACTTGGAACGTTAGTTCCCAACATGTCAACAGCACATTGATAGCGCCACCTGATATATTGCAGACGCAGATGAGGTGGCTGAGGCCTTGTTTCGAAATGTAGAACGCCGCCGTAAGAATGAGACGTGTGGAGCGAAGAAAAGGCGGGAATATCTGCGCGCGGCGTGCCTTGGTAGCTAGACTAGGTCTCATGCAGAGGAAGCGGGGGACGTGGCGCGGGGAGGACGGAGAGGAGAGGAGCATTGCATGGGCAGGGACAAAGCAGCGCAGTGTGGCGGACGGGGACAACAACCAAGAGTAGAGAGACGAAGCTGCGTGCCTGTCACTGGTGGCCAAAGCCAGCCACAGATGGTGAGACACATTAACATTGCGCAGAGAACATTGTGTGCAGGTCGCGAACCCTTGCGCATCATGAAAGCAATAGAGAGAATGTGAACAATGGAGGACTTGCTGCACTGGTGACAGAGCATTGATGACGGCCACACGCTTGTTTGTGATGTGCGCAACAGGCTCGTTTTTGCCATGGTCGTGTCAATCCAAGTAAATTGGCGAGCTAATAAGACGGGTTGGTGGTATTCAATCAACAGCCCAAGCCGCTAGTTTCCTTGACCTGCAGCTCAAAAGAACTGGTCACATCTTTCATGCTGGGTGGGTTGTGGAGAAGGCGCGCCGGGGGTACAGATGAAGGCTACCCATTCTGGCCGAGGGTGAGAAGCAAGGCTGGCTCTGTGTGGTTACATGGCGTGGTACCGACTTCACGGAATGAACCCTCCCAGCATTGAGGCTAGGGAGGGGCGGCAAGTCGTCAGGTTGTAGACAAGCCCACTGTTGCATTTCATTGCGCTGCCGAGCCGTCAGGCCAGTCAATTGCCGAACCACGCACAAACCAGACAGGCTTGTACGGTCCAGCAGGACGGCTCTCTTGGGAAAAAATAATTACACGCCATTACAGGTGTGTTCAACATAAGTGTTTAACGGCGCTAATCTTGGTCGTTAACTGTCTTCATAAACAGCGTGCCAGTGCAATCGAGATCTTCTGTGAATTGGGCCTTTCGCAGACCTCGTCCTAAGCTTTCGTTCTCGTTTCTAGTTTCTCCACTGTCGTTTATACTGAACTTTGGTGGGCTGTCCCCGACTTAACATTATTCCTGTTGTCTGCTTGCTAGTTGCCTCCGTCTTACCCTGGCAAGGTCGCAGAAGATCATGTGCTCTCATCGTCCTGTGGGCATGGGCAGAGGGAACCACAGGCACCCACTGTCTGCTCGCTTTAAATATGGAGTACTGTGCAGAGGAGGCCCCATCGGCCTCCTCATATAGGTAACTAACACAGCCCTCCAGGCCCTTCCTGTAGCTCGCCTGCTTGGGTGAATGCCTTGGTAGGTGTTCATTTCCTTAAAAGTCCTTCCCGGTGGGCTCGTGAAAGGCCTAGAATTTCGGGTTTGGGTTTCGTGAGCCCCTAGCGACTTCTTGGCCAAGGCCCATTTTGATAGCGCGATGGGCTGGAGCTTCAATGTTGACTGGCCCCCGTGAGCTTTCCCGCGATATCGAGGAAATTTTGATTAGTCGTCCGCGCATGTAATTAGCCACGGCTGATCGCTTCTGAGCAGCGGGCTATCTCTATAGCACATGCACGTTCGTGTTTGGCTTATACTTGCTAGCGCTAAATGGTTTCTGTATATGAGCGGCAGTTCATAGCTCCTAAAAATCGTTCGGTGTTACAGCATTCTCCCCGATCTGTCTGTCGCATTGACCACCGTCATCCCAACCCATGCATGCATGCGGGTAGGTAACTTCGCTCTTGGTAGAACACCTTCCTGGAGGGCCCCAGCACACCCACCTTGCAGAGCTGCGAGTACGTATACACTTTTATTAGTGACCGGTTGACTGCGAGGGGATATTGACGTGGATGGATGGGCGGCTTAAGTTCTGGAATCTTTCATCCATCACTGGCGGTTTCCGCAAGCCCGGTCTCTAGTCTGCTTAATAAATGATGACGAGATAACTAAATAGCATATATCAATTTGTTATTACTCCTATCTCGTGTTTTAGCTCACTTCCTGGCTTTTTAAACCAGTTATAAAGACTTTCCCCCAGTCCACTATCGAATTCGATTCAAAAACGTATGAATTTTCCATTGTCTTGCATAACTCTCAAGACATGATTCCCAAAATTGCGCTGATTATGCGACTTCGCCATTCCTAGCTATTCCATGATACCGTGTTTTGGGCGCCCGTGTCGGCTTCCCTCATTGCCGTCGAGCCAGTGATATGGGATCATCAACCCCGATCGCTGCCTGCATCGGGTACAACCCTGCCTGTCACGCAAATCTCGATACGCAGAGGCCATCATGGTGGGGGTGCAACCTGGGCTTCGCCGATGCCCCCGCTTGGCTGCATCTTGCCAGCAATGAAGGCCCGTTTACAGGCTTGCAGTCAGAGTTGCGCCACTAACAGCAGAAATTGGGTCTGCTAGGCTCCTGCGGTCACCGTGCGCATGAGGGTTGCGAATGAGACAATAGCCCCTGGCTCATGGCAGGCCTCCCCCAACAATCGCACTCGTACATAGCTGGACAAAGTAGTGGGCGATGTGCAGCGATGTCGCAGGGGTCTCGTCCAGCAGTACCGTTCTCATCCTGCCTGGAGCTAGGCGTCTCCATGGTAGAACATAGTGCGGATGGCTTCCCCCATTGACTGCCTGTACCCATATACGCTCGGGGGTTCAACCTGTCCGCCATTGAACGACCTGGCATCTCTGTATCGTTCTCGATTCGTTTGTTCGGTGCGGTTGAGGAGCGTCGCAAGCCGGCTCAGCTTTAAAAACGTGAAATATAGAGCTTTATACATGGTAAAGGCGCTCTACAGCCTATGTTGACGGCGCGCTGGGCATAGCAGCGCGCATGTGAGCGCTTGTCAGGCGTCCTAAATGTATTACAGACCGCATTGGTCGGTGCCACCAAAGGCCGTTGACAAGCGTCTTAGAGTAAGCGTGGTAGAATAAGGAAAGAATTTGCGCATTGTTGCGCTGGAATATCATATCGTTCGTTGTTGGTCTGCTCGCGTTCGAGTCGTTCACTGTTTGCGCGAGGGCCCGTCAGTCCTCCGTTCGTCATCGTCAAAGAGATCGCATAGACATACTCAATGAAGGAGGCCAAGCTCGTCGCAGGGTGTACCGCAGTAGCCACAGCAGCGGCCTGGAATCACCCATACCTCTTTGCCAGCCAAGGCACAAGTTGGGCATCTGGTGCCGGGGATCTATGGCACGCGAGTAAGTATGGTCAGCAACGAATGCAAGGTAGGCGCATGCTGGCGCATATCGCGTAGCCAGTCCGTAGGGCTGAGGTTTCTCTCACCTTTGGTCCCAGAGATAGTATTCCTTAATCCCAATTGCTTCGGGCATCGTAGAATCATTGCGCAGCTCGCTTTCCTCTGCCCATTCAGGACAAGGTAGGGCCCTGACAGGGTGGCGGGGTGGAACCATTTTATGTGTGATGTCAGAGGTACGAAGGGAGGGAGTATATATTGAAAATCACCAGAATACTGGAGGGAAACAACGCTGTATCGTGCCAGAGTGCGGAAAGACGAGGAGAAGGTGTCAGGGTAATATTTATAAGATTCAGGAGAGTAGAATCGAAAGATGTTGAGGTAGGTTGACAATGGCTAAGCAAGTGGTTCATAGCTGGTAGGGGAGTGGGGGCCGTTGCCATTTATGGTTTCGAGAATTGCGACTAAAAGCAAAAAAACCAAGGGCAGAAAAAAAAGGATGTGACAGGCCAGCCCAAAAAAAAAGGACGGGTTAGTACTGACACACGGCCTTTTCGGGTCTTTAAGCGCGGTGGAACCCAGCTCCTAGAGCGAGGCGTGACGGGAAAGGGCGACCCAAGACTTTGGGATTTGAGTGGACTGGCTGTGGTATCTGACGATCGGAGAGCCAAGCGGGTGGCCGAGGTCTCGGGGCGGTTCTGCGAGCGGAGCCGTGTGTCTGGAGCAGACGTGTCATCTTACCAGTCAGACTGTCGGATACTAACTAACTAGCATAGTACTACACTGTGTGTTGAAGGCATACACGAGGTAAACGGTGATGAGGTGGCGGTTGTTGAGCACTGAGGCGATACAAGATGTAGTACCATGGCGAAGTTGTGTCTAGTATATTGAGATGTGTGCTCCTCGATCGGTTGTGCGTCTTTGTGTCGTGGAAACCCAGATAGCCGGGAGTGGCCAATGTTGCGAGCTGGGATACCAGTTGCAAACCGTGGGCTTGTGCAGCATAGCACTGCATGCTTCTCAGATCCTTGTATCACGGAAGACCTCGACCCTGTATTTCGTTGCTGGGACTTCGTCGCATGCACGCCATGCAGCAGTCACACACAATGCCACGAACCAACCACAAGCCGCAGCTGGGCAACATCTCTTTACACTACAGTTGAGTAGAGGAGCAAGGAGGAAACAAGAAACACTTGTGGGGGGTGTGGACGGGTGTGGGAAAAGAGGCCACTGAGGCGCGGTGTTTACTAGTTTGAGCCATCCCGGGTCGCTGGCACCATCCCGGGTCGCTGGCACCGTCCCTACCCGTAGACACGGAACAGCCCAATCTCCAGTCGCAACGAAGCTAAGAAATCGACCAGGAGCAGAAAAAAAAGAAAATATAAATTAGAGCGAAATTGCAGCAAAAGGCAAGGGGAAAGGAAAGGCACGACGACAGGGGAGACGCCAGCAAGTGGGTAGCACAGCCGAGTACCAGGAAAACAGGGCTCTGCAGCTGCAAGCCGCAAAGCCTCAAAAGCCACCACGCAGGAGCAGCTGCATCCTGCATAATAATAGTTAGCGAGCTAGTTATTCTTGCAATTAGACTGGCCGAAATGCTGGGAAACTGCACCAACGCTAGTGGTGGGGGTGCCCCCTGTCCTTGCTGGTGTAAGTGCGGAAACAAGCAGGGCGAGTAGAGGAAACGAAAAAGCTCAGTGCGAGACATTTGGAACAATGAGCTGCGATGAGGTGGCAGCGAAATAAAAATACCGCCAGCAAAAAGAAATGTGAGATGATATTGTCAAACAAGGCCTGCGAGTCACTGCTGGACTGAAAAGGGGTGTGTGGAAGAATATTTCAGCTTCTGTTTCATGGCACGCGAGATTGAGTGTTTTCTCAATGGGCGAGCTTTCGTTGACGAGAATGACAAATTACGGCGTCTCGTCATTCTTATCCGTACATGGTGGTGTCGAGCGGCCAGGGGACTGGGCACAAGTTACATGGTGGCTTTCGCCGCGTCGATCTATTGACTTGGTTTTTTTTCGTCTCATGCATGAACTAAGTCAATAAGAAGAGAGAAAATAAAGGACAGAACAAGGAAGACGCTGCGCGTAGCCATTTCTTCTGTTTCGCGAGATTCAGTCTCTGGGGAGTGCGATATTTTGGTTGAGATCACTCCCTGACACTATATTGGGTGTACAGTAGCTGGCTCGCTGTCAAGATTCCGCACATGCCGAGTTGCTTGTGGCCAGTACCCGAAAGAGCGGCAACGCCTGGTGGCTGAATATTTACGAGCAGTAAACTACGGGTTGTTTTTGCGCGAAGCATGTCGACCAGCAGGCATTCGTTTGCCAGCTCGCTTTGGAGCAGCTGTCCCCCGCCACTGGCCTTCACGATCAGGTAATGGCGAGGCGTGGGGCAACTGCTCCTGTCAGCGCTTGGTTGGTCTTCGTGTGCTAGTCTGTCGCGATGGGCAAAGACAAGGAACGCCAAGCTTCAGTTGTTACGCGAGGGCTGATCTTGAAGAGGACATCGTTGACATTAGTATAATCTATTTAGTACTGGTACAGCTGATTGACTCGCGAAGTCTCTTTCGATTGCTTAGCTCTGCCTTCCATGTCCCTCAATGCTTCGCCATCCCATACTGCCACGGCAGGGTCGAGGCCGTAGAAGGTTATTGGTTGTCGCTACAATATTACGCCACCATTACAACTTTAAGGCCAGGCTTTGGATAACAAGAAGTGGCAAGCCAAGGCAATCACGGCGTTGCATTACCTTACTGGTAGTATAGGTTGAAGCTAACTTTCGATACCAGCACGGAGTAGGGCAAGCTGCTGGACTAGCACCATTCTTCTGCACACCCTGGTACCATAGCGATGGGCCTTGTCTGCTAGCCCTACCCAGTTAGCCTCCCAAGAAGACGTCAATTCAGGTGTCAGATCCCAGCAGCGGGGCGACCTTGGACCATCGATTGGGTATCGAGGCCCCAACCAAATGCTCGGGAAAGCAAAGCTGCAAAGAGGGAGTAGCAGGGGGGTGTAGCTCTCTAGTTAGTTCTGGCCCCATTTTCATTGCATCAACTAGTGTCCCTTTTGCTTGCGGAGGCATGAACTGGGCGTTGTAGTGGTCTCTAAGCCTAGCGACTGTTGAAGCTGTTAGAACACGGTGCAGTCATTAAATTGAGGATTGGCAGGATAGCTTCAAGGTTTCTAGTAGGGCCATGCTACGGAAGCTTGCGTGCGGTAACAAAAAGAGGCAGGTGGATGAGGCAGGGTTGCCCCAATAGCTAGGGTGCCCCAGCAGCGAATGTAGTTAGTTGTACCGGGATAGATGCTCGCTGTCAAAGCCACTATCACGGCTCTGAACTATTTCGGTTCCAGGATCAGGGCACATGCCCGTATTTTGACCTGTTAAAATCAGTTTTTGAAAGACTAGCTAGTTTGTTGATCGTTAGCTAGCAGCCACTAATTGATGCCAACAGACTGGTCACTGACTGATTACCCGCTGTCGCTGGTGGCCCGAGGTGGTGTGTGCCCACCTAGAGTTGTCTCGCAGTGAAGACAGGCCATATAGGCCACGCAATCCATCCGGTTCCGTCTAGTTACATACTTACGCAACCCATGTAGCGCCACTTGCATCTCAGGATTTGATCATGCTTGTCGCCGTTGCCACATTGCTGCCGCGCTAAAGAGATTACAGTACATCAACAAGTCATGCTGGGTCTTCGATACCACGGGCCAAACTTGGTCGTGGTAGCGATCGCCAGCACTACGCAGGCCTCGCTTGGGGAAAAGATTCTTAGTTCCACTTTCGCTTCAATCGCGCAATTCGCCAAAGTACCCAAGGCAACTGCCCATTTAGATTGAGGCGCTGGAATGAGCTCGGCCTCACCCACCAAGCCAACACTGACGGCTGGACACATGTGCTAGATAGACACTCGCACCAGCGAGCTGCATACAGGAAGCAACCGGCATGGCGAGTCCGTACATCGGCTGTCGTCAGTGTCTCACCACAGTTCTCGTCCCGTCCTCGTCTCGCTTGTTGTACGAATATATCCGATCAGCAACCGATCACCGCCAGATCCGTACGACACGCAAACGTTACACGAGATCACGTCGCACCAACATCATCGGTGGAGCATGAGCCTGTGTGCTCAATATCGTTTTTTGTTTCTGATTATACCTTCGGACAATCTGGCACCCAGTACGTAGCAACGAAGTACGAGACGGATGGTTCAGTTCGCCGCCAAACTTCGGGGGGCGGGTACTATCTTTGGTATCCTGCGCTGCTTGCCACAACGATTAAAAATGACATGCTTAGCTTGTACATTCGTCTTGTAGCTCATGTTACTTTTTGTGCCATTTAGCGCACTTCAACTGCCTCTTGCTCCACCAACAGACATTGATATTACTCCTTTTGCCACAGACACCTAGCAAATTAAGCTCTCCGCAGACACAATATTATGCCGTCGTTTTGGTTGCAGTTTTCGCAATTGCCTCACAATGCAGCCACGCTGACGCGCTACCTCTTTTAATTTTATTTATCTGATTCGCCTTGAGTTGAAACATCAAAGACTTGCACGATAAATTTGCTCAATTGGCATGTTTATGTGCCGTGCCCTCAACAGCATCAGACAGCATGCAAACAACCGAGTCTAATGCTTCTCCCCCGAGGAACAACAATAAGCGGTGATCACCGACTACTCTGTCAAGCGTGATTACTTGTTTCGCGTGCAACCATCGACAAAGTTTTTATAGCGGTGCCTTTTGCTACGCTCGCATTCACAAACAACTGATTTAGTCCACTAGTGAATAACTAGCACCAAGTAACTTGTGGAAGGTGGCGTTGATCCATGGCGATTAGAAAAAGGTGTATGCCACACACACGCACACGCCGCTGCTCATGAATGGGATGCCGTACAAGAGATACCCCCACGCGCCGATCATTCCCCTATACCATCTGAAAGAATGAGCATCTCTCGCAATAAAAAGACACCCCGCGCTGCGCAAGTCGGCGCTGGTGGGCATGGACAGGATCCAGCTTTCAATCGGGTATGCGTCGTTTTGGACGCCAGAGACCACTAGTAGGGGGTAGCAGACTTCAATGCCTGATGCGACCGTTGTTGCAGGAAAAAAAGGGAAAATTGTGATCTACCGAGTCAATGTCTTGGTTTATTTTGACACCCCTTCGTTGCTGCTAAGAGACTAGAGTAATGTACTCTGTAAAAGGACGTCCAAAGCATGCCACCCGCTCATGGAGCTGATAACTGCCTCCCAGCTTAATTACAATTGCGGCACCAGCAAATGTAGTTTTATCTCATGATCCGCTTAGCGAGATATCTTAGTGACATCACAGTCTCATCCGTCTCTATCCACCAATTTCCAGACATCACCCCCGGGACCCCGGCCCCGCTGTCGCCGAAACTATTCGGCTTAGCTGCCGATGTGGAAAGACAGCTGAACACACAGATATTACGAGCTCTGAGCACTTTTCCGTTTTCGATTCACATCACAGACCCAGTAAAATAAACGACTCACTATCAAATCTAGCCCTCGTTCGGGGTTGGCATTCGATAGTGACGCTTTTTAACGATTGTGTTGCATCACATTGCGTCTGCGCACATGCCTGGCCATTCCCCGATTACTGATCGTAGGCTTACGGGAGTTGGCAGCCGATCACATAGAGATCTCGGATGCAGGCTGCATGTTTCTCCTCCTCTCATAGAGTCACATTATGTGTGCAAAGTACATGACCCGAACACATTGAGGTGATGGCACACGATCTAGAGGGCCAACCAATTGCCTCCAGCAGAAACTGGGCAAGCTATGTGACTGTAGCAGGCTTGGTCGCAAAACTAAAACAAGGGTGCGGGTAAGTACACTTGTCGTTTCGCTCGCAAAGGAAGCTCCGGAGGCTACATGGCAAGGCCCGACTGCTACCGAAGCTAGCTGCTCCTTAGCGTCCCTACGCTCGCCTAGCGATGGTCGAGCTCCCCCTGTTGTCGGTTCTTGTCAGATCTGCGAGCGCAGCAGCAGCTCCGCTGCGCGCGGTCCACTGGTGGAATTGGTGGGACTGGCCTAGTCACGGCTCGGTACGGAGTAGTGTTGAGCAAGTGGTTACAGTGCTGCTCCCTGTGCAACTCACAGGTGCATTCACAACACGCCAGCCTTCGTAGCGCTCGTGGCGATCGAGAAGGGCGGTGAGCCCGATTCTCTTCGGCCTTGTATCACCCTGGCTGGCTGCTAGCTGTCTAGTCCCACGAAGAGGATGGCGTCAACTTGCAGCAGCTTGCTCGCTGGTTGGCTGGGCGTAGTACCAAATGCGGGCAGGCTCCTTCTGGTTCCCCCGCGGACGGGCAAGATCGGGTCGGCCGAGATTCTCAACGCCAACAGCCAGCCCCGTACGAACACTAAATGGTCGTTTCGAGAAAATGAAGCTATCGCGCTGAGTTTGTGATTGCCTCGATGTGGTTTGGATCCTGTGATTCAGTGACACATAATCAGGTCAATACTACGACCAGATGATCGCGTTACAGATCTCGTTCAGTGAACAGTGTAACATCGCGCCAGAGGCGAGTTAAACGGGACACCGCAGCGCCGTCGCCACATGCTTGTTTTGTTGAACACCATCCACGGCCCATGTAACTACAGCCGTGTGAAAACACAAATCCGTGGATATTAAATTAAAGTTCGGTTGCGCTTATTCGCATATGATTACTCATTTTGGTAATTGAAATTGTGAGGGACGTTATAAATGACCTTGGCCAGGTTAAGCTTCTTGCAAGCCTCCTATAGGGCAGCTGATAGAGGTAGCAGAAAACTGTGGCATAACCATCGGTTGCAACAACAGCTCCAGAAAGCGAAATAATGCGACGTTTTTGACCGTGTTACATTTGAGATTGTAGGTTAGAAAACAGCACTACTAGTCTCATCTGTGGTAATTGGGTCGTTTGAAAGAGGGAATACAAGCGGGAGACCAACGACCCTAAGTTTGACTCTGTATTTCAGGTTGCAGGTAACGGGGAGAAATGTAGTGCGTTTGTCTCGCCCTACCAGCTCAGGTGGTATGCGTCTCACATGCTTGAACTGGCGAGATACAGTGCTATCAACTATCGTTGTGCGCACAACAACAGCGGCAAATGATGCCTCTACGTACAATTCCGACGTAATTTTCTGCGGCCAATGTCATTACTGCACCTGCTTAAAGCGGATTCCAAGGCTAAGGAATACTTGATCTACCTGGCATCGTACTTGGAGCGGCATGGCTGTGTTACGACAAGGAACAGCCGGACACTACAGTCCAGGCCCAATAACTGCCTTGATTGAGTACAGGGTGTGCTGCGAGAGGGAAAAAAGAGATGATCGCAAATGCAATAAGTCGGATGGGGGAATGCACGGAACAAAATGTCACGCCGAGCGGATACTGAAGGAGTGCCGGGTTCTAAGACTGAACGGCATACGGTTTCGGCTGCACGTTTGGTAGCAGCAATGTCACCATTCTTCTCGCCTCGCAACGAGGCAGCGAGAAAACACAAGTGGCATTGGTTCCAAAGGCGCGAGTAGCAGTTCACGCTACCCATGACATCAACGCTACTGAGAAACAAACCCCAAATGTTTCAGACGTCTCTACCACACTGCTCTGCCACTCGCTGCAGCACCCTACTTTCCGTGTCAAAGACGTAGGATCTCGGATTTAGTTCCGTCAGTTGCAGCATGCTGGCAGATTTAATCACCCTGGCAGCTTTGCCGGACAGTGTGTGTTTGCCAACAGCCTATTAGAAAGAGGTCCCATTGTGAAATGGCCTCGTCCGGGCAAGCGCGTAAAAAGCAAGAACCTTGTATAGAGGGAATTAGGGAGTGCCGCGCCTGCATAGGTCCACCTAAATGAGGGTGTGAGTGACTCGCAGGTTATTAATAAAATGAAACATAAAAAATAAAATATGAAAAATAAAATAAAATAACGGTCGAGCAGTGACAACCAGGGCTTGCCAAATCGGCACCAAGAGACATCCGAGGTAGGAATGCAGGTGTTTCGAAATGAACTTGGGACC
Source organism: Aphanocladium album (assembly GCA_029218145.1). Classification (NCBI taxonomy): domain Eukaryota; kingdom Fungi; phylum Ascomycota; class Sordariomycetes; order Hypocreales; genus Aphanocladium; species Aphanocladium album. The sequence continues at coordinate 17,578 of JARDXD010000393.1, forward strand.
GGAATAAATAGGAAAAAGCAAAAAGAAAAAGAAAAAGAAGACAACCAACCAAGTGCAGTCTCCTGAGCTAGGTACGTCCATGCCTGTAGGAGCACGGAATGAAGTGCACACACTGACAAGGGGGCAAAAAGCAATGTGAATTTTCTCCCCCATCGCCATTGTGCGCCGACATCCCTGCTCGGGGAGCCCAAGGTGGACTCCCCGCGACGAGAGCCAGACGTACGTATTTTTCCTCACTTTGCTTTTTCCGTTTTTTTTACTATTTGTTGATTATCTCCTTTTTTTTCAGCTTTTTCGAAATTTATTTACTACAGTGTGTGGGGGTGCAAACGAGCCGTGGCTTGCATTTAGCCAGCTGTGACGACAAAGATTTTCACGGCACGGCCCTCTAGCTTCCCGGGTGATTTACGTTGGCGTAAATGGTGATTAGCCACATGTTATTTGCTTTTTACACGTTTGCGCTACTTGTGCCACGCACCCACCACACCTTCTGTAGTGGGTGCTTACCACCACCGCGCACACACCACCAAGACGCACACCACTATAATACACAGTAATTGATTTCTATAATAACTTTATAACCACTTAATTATATATTTTAAAATAAATATGAAAATTCTTATCTTTTATCATTCTATCCCTCTGTAAAAGGGCTCTTATATTGTTAATTTAATAAATTCATTAGAATAAAATACTTCAATAAGGTTAGGGTTATAA
>JARDXD010001232.1:0-18277 GCA_029218145.1 Aphanocladium album
GAGGCAAAGATGTAGTCGAGGCGTTTGCCGGCGGGGTCGGGCGTGTCGGGATCGACGGGACAGGCGTCGCCCCTGGCCAGACGAGCTTGTTTCTCCTTGGGCCAGCGCCACCCGGAGCTCCTTTGCTCGCTGTCGGACCATTTCGGCGTCGCGGCCACCCTCACCCGCACAGCATCTACCCTGCCTCTGGGCCAGCAACCTGCAAGAGACCTAGACGACCACCAGCCCACCGCCGCGCTGTACGACGAGATTCTAGCCATGCTCGCCGGCTGGACCGCCGAGGAGACGGCCCAGCAGAACTGGCGCGCCTGGCACTTTTACCTCGCCGTCCTCGTCTGGATCGGATGCCTGGTTGCCGTGTGGTTCAGCCCACGCAACTTTGTGTCCTTCCTCCTCATGCTCCTCGCCAGTCTGGGGCTCGCCAGCGGCGTCGTCAACGGTTTAATCGCCCTGCTCTTCTTCCAAAGCGAGTTCAAAGCCCTCAAGGAATTTGAGTGGGACATTCGCAACGCAAAATCCCTCCTCTCTCCGGCATAGACTCAAGCTCATCATCCACGATACCCCTAGACCACGGGTATACAACATAGACGCCGCGCTCATCACGCATTATACCCATTTCGTAGCATTAATGTATAATATTACTAACTCTATTGAATGAATACTTGTAAACTGCGCTGAATTTAACCCCTTGCTCAACCTTCATCTACTCGATGCGCAGCCAGGCACTCATGACTGCATCTTGGGCAGCATAAATCCGCCCGGCGGCATTCGTCTCCACGAGTATCCCACAAACGCAGACGACTTCCTCACTTCCATCACCACGTCTTTAATCTTGTCATCCCGCAACAGCTCATCGCGAGGCCGCTTTCGCTGTCGTCGCCCGTACAGCCGGACAAATCGCTTCAGCATTTGCTTTTCGCCCTCTGACAAGTCTGGCGAATTTTCCAGCTCAGAATCAATCATGCGAAGACTTGATGAATTGTGCGGCCCCGACACGAGCCCAATCGCTACTTTCTGCACGTACTGACGAAAGTCTCGTAGCACATTCTGCACCTCCTCGGGGCTTATGCCAGCATCCGGACTCGATTCCGACCAGTCCTCCGGAGGCTCCGACTCTTCAAAATAGTGCGTATCCTCTGGACTCGATATTTCTGGTACAAACGGTGGTCTCATATTCGGCACTTGGTCCCAACAAAAATTCTGAAACCACATATGCCGTTTAATGTCCTCGGCATCTTTTGCAAATACATGCCGGACAAGTTGATCCCTCGTTCGATTCGTTCCTGGCGGACGTCGGTCTTTTTGCTGATACCGTTTATCACAGAGTCGAGTCTCTTTTTCGCGAATCATCCAAAAGAGCAGATTTTTACACTCGTTGCTGACTGCTGGCCTGTTCGGGAAGCAGAATATATCCCTGTGCCTCTGTAGACAGTTAGCCGTGTCCAATTTCTCCGCCACGCTACTGACCAGAATGTTCTGCTTCGTCTCCTTTCTGCCCTTGCCAGCTCCAAACGGCGTGAATCCGTACAGGCATTCAAACAAAATGATGCCGATGCTCCACTAGTCGCATCTGCCGTCGTAGCCTTTCCCAGCTATGACCTCAGGTGCCATGTACTGGCTCGTGCCCACCACGGAATACGCTGTCGCGCGGCATCGGTTGTTACCTCTTGGCCTGAAATGATTCAATTCGCCGTATGCCGTGTGCAAGTCTTGAATCTGCTCGATCGGCGCGAGCTTTCCCACGCGTGCCTTGGTGCTGTCGTCGTCCTTGTCATCCGCGCTGGTCGACAGCTGGCAATGCTGAAACAGAGAATGTCTGTGCCAACTGTAAAAAGCAGCGTCATGAGACCAATGGCCGTCAAAGGCGAGGCCAAAATCGGAAATTTTCAAATGTCCAGAGGCAGAGATGAGAAAGTTGTCCGGCTTGATATCTCGATGGATAAACTGGAGTCGATGTGTCTCCTCCACTGCCAAGATCATCTCCGCAATGTAAAATCGAGCACTCGATTCACGCAGCACATTCTCTCGCATAAGCATCCCAAGAAAGTCTCCGCCAGGCATGTATTCCATCACAAGGTAGAGATTCGTAAAGTCTTGGAAGCTCGTCACAAGGGGAACAATCCTGCACCGATTAGCTTCGTCAAGTCGCAGAGCAATAAACATACCAGTTGGATCCCTCTGCTGCCACAAGAAAGTCGCGCTCTGCACGCAAATGCCCTTCTTGGCTACTCGAAAGCATTTCGGATTTTCGAATCACCTTCATCGCAAAAACTTGCGACACCCTCTGACCCGCCTTTTTCTCACGAACCAGCCGCACCACGCCAAAGCTGCCTTTGCCCAAAACCTGCACTGGCTCAAAATTTTGCCAGATGTGTGCATTATTCTTGATCCTTCGCCGAACCTGACTTTGAGACCTGAGAACCCGACACTGGCGTAGGTAACATGATTCTTGTTGGAAAAAGCTTCGCCTGATGGCGTCCTTTTGCTCAGCCGTCATCTGCGGGTTGAAATAAAGCTGAGCTTCCAAGTACTCCCGCCGCTGGAATCGCGAATTTGGGAAACTCAGCAGTTCATTGTAATATGTTTCCATGTTTATCTTGACGGCGGCAGCTTTCTCGGTCGTCAGAATCGTCGGTGTAAAAGTATCTTGGCATGACTCTTTGATCGTGCTCAGAGTTTCAGGATTCGACTTGGCCCGTAGAAACCGGTGCGCATTGCGACTCTTCATTCCATCTTTGCTCGATGTGGATGTAAGTGACTCCATGGACTCTTTGCGAACAGCGCTAGCATCGGATGGAGCATGCGTGACTGCATTCTCGGGAGATGGTGACGGCGTTGGCGCTTCAACGATTTGGGCATGCATATTGTTGAGAGCTTGCGCAGAACTTCGTCTGCGTCTATTCCGCAAAGGGGCACTGCGAAGAATGACGGTCGTGCTGGGCGTAATGCCAAAGGTATCGAGATGGAGTCGCTTCACTAGCTCGGCTGGTGTCATGGCCCTCTCCTTGCCCACGTCTTGGTTCCCATTTTCCCCATTCGCGGCGACCAACGGGGCATTTTCTGGCCGATAAGCGAACGTAGTGTGGTTCTGCGAGCCCGCTACAAAAGTTAGTTTCATCATCTTTCGCGACAATAGTGTTCTCTCACGTTTCCCAATGGCCTTGATTGCTCCACGCAGATCCGACCATACCCTGGAGCTAGCACGTCGTAGCTTGAGCATATCCGAGTCCGTTGGCGTGGCGTTGTAGTTTGACGTTTCCGCCGATACTGCTTCTAGCGGCTCCATTGTGACGGAGATTGGCTTGAGTTTGGAAAGTATTGGTGCTGGTGCAGGGCTTTTGAGCTGTGGTCGCCTTGCGAGTCCGCCGACTCGTTGGCTGTGGTTGACCGATTGATTATAACTGTCGAGTAGAAAAGAATGACTATAAATTTGGGATGACTTGAAGAGAGAGAAAAATATGGCGTGAAATACGACTGCAAATAAGGGCTGCGACAGGGCTGCTTTTGCGGAAGGAAGAGCCATGTCGTGAGTGCTTGCACCTTTAGCGCATCACATCCAGGTACCAACCCGGGCATCGAAGGCAGCTAACGTATTCTACGCAAACTAAGACAGCTAAGTCTCTTACCGAGGGCAACCGTGTCAAACATTTAATTCAACTTTTATTCATGACGGCGAGCAAGGCAGCCGTATTATCAGGATAGATCGTACACAAAGTAATGACTATACGCCAACCCATGCAATGCAGGTCCTCGCCCGACACCACCTCGGAACTGCTGCTCCTCAATTCATGTGCCAGGCTCTTGATCGCATGATAGATAACAACATGTAAACTCCAAGGCCCGAAACTGTCCGGCACACCCAAATATCTGGTCCGGGTAGGCTATAAATACAAAGGAAACATGACTACAAATAAGACGCTATGCTATGCGTTTACTTGATCTCGAGCAGCTTGACGTCAAAGGTCAGCGTGCTGTTGGCAGGGATGCCAGGCAGAGCAGAGCGGCCGTAGGCCAGGTTGGCGGGGATGGTCAGACGACGCTCGCCACCAATGGACATGCCGACAACACCAATGTCCCAGCCCTTGATGACCTGGCCCTTGCCGACCTTGAAGGTGAAGGGCTTGCCCTTCTTGTTGGCATCAAACTGCTTGCCGTTGAGGAGCTTGCCAATGTAGCGGACACCGACGCTGTCGCCGTTCTTGACAACGCGGCCGGAGCCAATCTTGCGGTCGTCGACGGTGACGCCCTGGACGACCTTGACGCCAACGGCGGCCTTGGTGGAGCCGGTAGGGCCCTGCTCGAGGTTCTTGGCGAACTGAACCTTCTTGGCGTCCTTCTTCTCATCAGCGGCAACAGCCTCGCCCTGGTTGTTCTTGAGCTTCTTCTGCTGCTTCTTGGAGGCCTTGGCGCCGTCCTTGGCAATCAGCTCGTCAAGGTTCTCAGCATCCTCGGCAGCACGCTTGTTCTTGCCCTTCTTAGAGGTGTCGACCAGCTGGGGAGCCTCCTCGTCGGAGTCGAGCTCGGTGACGCGGGGGTCCTCAACATCGTCGAGGTCGTCGCTCTCGTCATCATCATCGTCATCCATGGCGTAGTCGAGCTCATCGGGGGAGAGGTCGTACTCGTCCTCGTCATCATCCTCGTCGTAGTCGTCTTCATCGTCATCCATGATGTAGTTACCGGTCAGGTAAACAGTGTGAGAACCGGAAACAACGAAGAAGACCTTCTCGCCTTGGTTGACGGTGATGTCAAGGGGCTGCTGGTAGTTCTTCTCGGTGTCGAGGGTGCAGATAACAAAGTTCTCAAGATCAGCGCCCTCCTCGTCGTCCTCGTCGTCCTCGTCATCCTCATCGTCTTCGTCGTCCTCATCTTCCTCGTCCTCCTCGGCGGCCTTGCCCTTGCCCTTGGACTTGGCGGGGGCATCATCCATGTCCTCATCGTCGTCGTCCTGGGTGGCAGCAAGAAGCTTCTTGATGGCAGCAGCCTGCTTGGACTTCTTGGACTTGGCGGGGTCGCTGGGGCCGCCGTTCTCCTCCTCTTCCTCATCGTCCTCGTCGTCATCCGAGGCAGCGAGAAGAGCCTTCATGTACTCATCATCAATCTCGTCGTCCTCGTCGTCATCGAGGCCGGGGAAGGCACGCTTGACGATGCGAAGAGTAGCGCGAGGGATCTTGGGGATGTTGCCATCCTCATCAGCCTCGGGCTCCTCAGTAGGGTCGACGGCAGCCATGGTGATGCGGAACTTTCACAGGTTAGCCAAGGTCTTGCCGTGTAGAGAGCGGGCAGAGGCGTCGCGGTTCAATTGAGCGATATTGGTGGCATAATCGACTCCGACGCAGCCGCAGAAGGTCATATTCAACTTACAGAGGCAGGGAAGTCCATGGAGGCGGGAATGAGGATATCGCCAGGAGGGACCTCGAGGCCGTAGACGGGACCAGAAATGCCAGCCATTGTGAGGTAATGATGTGAAGAGATGTGAGGGGAAAAAAAGGATAAGATCTAGAAGTGATTCGTTTATAGCAGCTAAGTCTACAACGAAACGAGATCCAAGATCAGGTATTGAAATAGAGGCGGGTGGTAAAAGGTGTGAAGGAGGATGGAGAAAAGAGAAGCAGCTGGAAGGGTGTCACTTTTTTTTTTTTCACGTTGCGCCGCCGCGGCAGTCTCTAGAAAAATTCTGCCCAGCATTTTTTTCTGCCAGCTGCCTGGAGCTGGGGACCGCCCCGCTAAGAAAGACGGGCGACCAATGGTGTATGGCGATAAGGCCTTATCGGGCACCTCATGCTTTGGTGTCTCAGCAACCAAAAAGATCCCCGCCAGTAGATAAGTGGGTCTCCACCAGTCTCTCGTCCACCGCCTACAACGCCTGGGCTGTATCCGGTGTACAATGATTCAGGTGGTGGGATGATGTGGTAAATATCTAGAAATATCCATAGAATTAGAGGGAAGTAGAAATGAAGGCTTATACGTCATGAACCTGTAATATTAGCGGAAACGTATGTTGCTGTTCCGCGTCTGCTCCAGCGTGGGCCACTTAGACGGTAACAGACTGCAACGTGCAACCCACTAGTCATGTCAACTAAGCACTCCGAGTTGCTTCCTTGAGTAGCTGTTGCCAGCAGCTTCGATAGGTGTCTTGTAGCACTCGTTGGCGGATAGATATCCGGCGCCACCAGATCCACCACCACAACTTGGTAGGTGCATCTCAGTGGCCTTGGACTAAACCGGACCGCAGCTGTAATAACATTCTTTCAATTACAGTAGTTGAAACTCGTCTTCTTTCAAAATACTTGTTATTAACATTATTACTCATGAGTACATGGCTATCAATCTCCAACCCCTATCCCTCCAACAAGCGAATGTGAGCTGACCAGCCTGTTATTGTTCCTCCGTATTATGTAAATGCACTGTTATATCCCATAACTCCGGTCCGGTCAAGTTTGCGGCAGACTTGCCATGCCATGCAGTCTAGTGCGAGAACCACAACGCTGGCTCAAGCGAGCGTGAAAGAGTGTAATTAAAAGAAGCCGTCGGTAACAAGCGCTTCGTCGTGAGAAGAGAAAGAAGAGAAAATCCCTTCGCCTTATATAACAGTTGGTAAAAAAAACCAAGAGCGCCAAATTAGTGATTAAATTGTAAATTGTCACACAGAATCACGCCATGTCAGCGACAGAGGGCTTTTCGGCCTTCTGTCGGGTCTCCTTCTGGCTGACCTTGTAGACGAGGTCAACCGTCCAGAGATGCGCCAGCGCGGCTTGCATCGCCGGCAGGGTGCCGTACAGCGGTGCAACAAGGGGGATGAGGGTGTAGTCGAAAATGTTCTTCTTGAGCGAGCGGTGCGAAAACGACATGCCCGCATCCAGGCCGGCTTGGCGCATCTCGCGCTCGCGGGCCTTGACGGCCAGGCGGTGGTAGCTCTCGTACAGGAAGAGGTAGGCACCGATAGCCATGAAACCCACGGTGCGGAGAATAGCAGACACGGTAAATGTCCAGTTGAGACCGTTGGGGTCGCCGTTGCCTTCGGTGATCCAGTTCCACAGTCCCGAAGCGACGACCAACACAGCCATGTGCACCGGCAGGAAGTGAGCCTCGAACAGGCGGTGATACATGTAAAAGATGCGCTCCCAGTGTGGCTCTTTGATGGTCTCCTGCACAACATCGGAGAAGACACCACTTTCTACCGCTGCCTCAGCATCGCCGGCGGCGGCCTGGTTGTCGGGGACGTAAAAGTCGGTTTCGTCACCTGTGCGCTGGTGCAGAGGGCGAAACGTGCGCGTCGTGTGCTTTCGGTCGCGCCAGAGCTTCGCTCCTTGGCGTAGGGCAAATCCAGAGTCGAGCGCTCCCCACATGTGACGGAGAGCCTGGTTGTAGCGCGCCCAAATGTCGCGAGCGGTGCCGCGGATGCCGGCGCCGCTGCCCGAGGTGATGTTGCTCTGGCTGACGGGGCTCATGATTGTGCGGCAGGTGAGGTTGCCGTTGGTCGCAAAGAAGCACTTAACAAACATGTGAAGATCCTCGCCAATGGCTTCGGCGTCGGTATCCCAGCCGCCGACGCGGTCGACCAGGCCGAGAGGAACAGAGTAGACCGAGGTGGGAGGCGAGATAACGGAGCCATTGTACAGGCCAGACATGCCGGCGGCGCACCACAGTACATCGGCAGTACGGACGAGGGCCGGCACATTGTGGGCGTTGCGGTCAAAGATGATGGGCGCAGCGTACACGGTGGAAAGAGCAGTGTCTGGGTAGGAGAGGTGCATGTTGGTGATTTCGGCAAAGTACTTGGCAGCGAGGTGGCTGTCGGCTGCAAATTTTTAGTGTCTCACACAATTCAGGCGTCTGCGATACGTACAGTCCATGCTCGTAATCACGACGTTGTTGCGAGTCTTCATCGAGTACTTTTCACTCAGCTTCTTGGCAGCCCAAGCCATGTTGCTTCCCTTGCCAGCAGCTTCACCAGGAATGTCGCCAGGGTGCAGAGTGTAATCCATGCGGCGGAATTTTCTGCTAAACTCTTGAATGAGTTCCATAGCCTTAGACTCTCCTTTGGCTTCGCGCTGCTCCATTCCCAAATAGACCTGGAACATTATTAATAGGGATGCGACAGACACACAAGGAGCAACTTACATCGTAGGTCATCGCGGCATGTGGATGACTGGCCAACACGTCCAGAGACTCTCTCAGGGTATCGATCTCCTCCTTGTAGTTGGGAATGATGATGGCGTGAATGACATTTGCCGCGGTGGGCTCTTCCGACTCAGACATGGAGCTGAGCTCGACATCGCTCATGGGCTCCGTCGAGGAAGCAGAAATGCTCAATCGCGAAGGGGTGAGAGTTTCTGAGCTCGAGATAGACGACTGTGACTCACGGCGAGGTCGGTGCACTTTGTAGTCGCGAATTGCGTGCAAGCGGGCATCCTTTCTCAGTACCGCGCAAATGTCCGTGACTGCCATGCACGCGCGAAGAGGCGCGATGAAAACCAAAAAGTGAATAAACAAAGAGTAATAGGCGAATATAAAAGACCAGATACCGCCGCCATAGCTGAATCGCGACCCAAGAGTCTTGTCCTCGGCGTCAGGCTTGACAATTCGTCGAGCGGACGTGTACTCGTGCGAGAGCGACCAGTAGGTCAGAGCCAGGAGAGCGATTAGACTCAGGCCACCCACGCGTCTCGAACACCAAGCGAAAACAGACATGACTGATACAATTGCTTCGTCCCTTCTTTAGTCTGCAAGACAACACCAAAACGCCTAAGCCGTTGTCGTTGTTCGGCCCGAAGGGATGGATAGAGTCAAATCCAGGACGTCGCGACAGAGAAGCGAGAGAGGAGATGGAACGCAGCAGAGTAAACCGAAACGTCGTCCGTACTTTTAGGGAGGAGAGCAGCCAAAGGTAGAAAATAAGGGAAGTGAATTCACAAGGTGGTAGGCAGACGACGTCTGGGGAAAGGACGAAGGGGAAAAGAAGAAAAGGAAGATTGTCACGGGGATCTTTGAAGCAAAAGAAGAGAAAAAGGCTCCGACAGCTTGAAGAGACGGACCACTGTAGTGTGACCAAGGCGTGTGTAAGTGCAGGACCAGATAGGGGGGCGTGCAATTCGGCAGCAAGCCCGCGAGCGACTGGGCCAGCCACCCGAAAGGCTGCGTAATGGTACAGGCGGATCGAGGTGCTAGACATGCAAAATGGAGAGGGTCGAATCGTCCAAGTGGGAACGTGGTGTGGGAAGCTCGAAATGAAGGAGTGCGCGAAGCAGGGGACCAGACTGAGGAACGAGGTGTGGCATATACTACGAGTTGACTGACAAGGCGCTTGCCCATCCACGCCCCCAGAAGGCTACTTTCCTACTTGCAGTAGAGAAGATTGTGTACCATGCGTGACAGCTGCAGGTAGAGTGGAGCGGTGAAGTGCGTATGGAAGAAAAGAGTACAGAAGCCCTTCCGTGCTTGCGCAGGATGGGCTCAACGAGGGAATGCAGCTTAGGCGAGCTAAGTGGAGGGAGGGGTGTGGATGTACGAAAGCCACCGAATAGGATGACGAAACCTGGTAAATAGGTCTTGGCAGTTGAAGCGAGAGGGCATTGCACATGTTGCTGGGCAGGACTACATTAATGGTAGACGGCAAACCAGTCTGGGGTCGTGGGTGCAGCAGTCAGGGTCCATAAGGGATATAGGCACGGGCGTTGTTTCCAGGTGGTAGCGAGTAATATTGGCATTATACAAGAACCAGGAGATACGGTACCTAGAGAGAAAAGGGAAGAAAAAAACAAGATTTAAAAAAGGCGCGGCGGGCGCAATGGGTGGGAAAGCTTGGTCCTTGGGCGGCCAAAGGCGGCAAGTCTCTCGCAAGACAACTCGGGCAGTGACAAGGATGCTGTTAGTGGCTGCGAGTGGGTTTGCAGGGCTGGGGGGCTGCTCTATTTGGTGGCGTACGCGGCCTGGGTACTTGTTTAAGATGTACCTTTACATTTTCTTTGCTCGCTGCCAGATAGCCCACACGGGTACCTTTCTTTTTCCTGACGCCATGTTAAATCAACTGCATGTTAGTGGGCTGACAATGTGCAACCGGATTGGATGCTGTGTCCTGGCCAGTATAAGTTGACCAAAGCCTCACGAGTTCGCCTTGTGGCAGAAGGTGATGATCTTGGACGACTAGCACTTGTATACTGAACAATGGAATAAGAGTTGCCGTTTTCGTAAGTGATTCCGTGAGTTTCATTGTAGGCCACGGCTCGTCTCTGCTCGTGCGACACTCCCCTCCCCTTCTCTTGGCGTAGAGGCTCAAAGAGAATGCATGATGTGCGTCGTGTACGTCCAAGCCACAATGGGATAATAGTCTCGTGAGAGAGCCGAGATCATGGTGCATCGAGACCACCATGTTCGTTGCGGCCCTTCTCTGCTCGTGATGCGATTGGCGAGGCTGGAGGAGCGACAGCCCAACGCATCCGCCCGGGCAGATCAAACTGTACCCTGCCACTATCATGCGCTTTATGGGTTTGGCTCTTTTCCCCTTCTTGCGTGCTACTGTGACAACAGCCCCCCCCATTGCGTTCGTTAGCAGCAAAAGACCAGAGGCAGTGCACAATTCGTCGTATGGGCGCTGCGCCTAAGGTACACGCGGCCAACACTGTCGATTGGAACGTTTTAGCCAATAAAAAATGTCACTCGGGGCTGCAGAGTGCGAAAGGTTCCTTTTTGCCAAGACTATTGCATCCCTTTTCAGCCTTAATAGCTCAGTCGCCCCGCGAAGAGGCTGTGGGCATATAGACCAGCAACCACCTTGTATCAACAGTTCCATTCAGTGTATGCTATAATCGCAAGAAAATACCTTATCAATTGAGCAGAGGGGCAGGAAACAACGCGGCAGCTCCCCAAACTCAATCTCTGACAGCAAAACTTGTCACGGTTCCTCACCAATCACCAGCTTGCTTTGATGGCCAGCCGGGGTACATGCCCACCAGGTACCACGCGCCCCAGCCTGGCCTAGCCTGTGCCTCGAACGATGCGGACAACGTTTTCTGGGGTCCTCTTCTTAGTGGCCGAACTCATGACGCTCCATAATTGCAGCCAGTCCCGATCGGGGTCGCGCGAACCAGGGCCTCTCTGTTGCGATTTGGGGGGTGTGCGCTAAGTGTGGGCTCTCTTTCCCTCTCTGCTCTATTCAAAACAAGCTATTCGCTGCTTGCTTCTGCCGTGAAAGGCTTGTGTTTGAGAGGCCGTCTGCGAGTGGTCCTGAGACGAGGCTCAAGGGCAATACGTCAGTTGTTGTTCTCCATCTCCAGCATTTTCGCAGCAAACCTAGCTCTTTCAAAGCCTTACGCATCCCTGAACTCTCCAGCAGATCTACAACTAAACATCAGTAAATTTTACAAGAAAAAAGCAACAAAGAAAAAAAAAGAAATAATGCAAACACTGGAAAATACGTCATTGGATCAAATATCTGCAAATCAAGAAGCTGCACGACCACACGCAAAAACTAGCCTGCAAACCCCAGCGCACACGCCCCTCCATCGCCGCCTGTAGGGAAGAAGCAATGGTGAAGCGCGGTGCCGCCACGAGGCCGTCTCAGTGGCTCACCGATTCGACTCTTTTGCTCCAGCCAGCCACCCCCGGCTTGCTGCCTTTGGTGCTAGGCCGAGAGATGACTACGGCGGCGATTCTACCTGGTTTTACGGCTCGTCACAATCATCTTACACCGCAATGCAGGTGACTGGCTGGGCGGACCCTCCTCGGGAGATGAGATGCCCACCCACGTGTGTGCAGCAATTGGGTAAATTCATCAAGTGCCGCCCAGCCCATGCTGGTGAAGTCGTGCACCAAATACTAGAGACAGGCTGAGGCAGCCACTGGACATACTACTTATGCTGCACTGGGTATTAAACGAAACAAAATGGCGCCGTGTAAGATGTGACATGTGTGGACATTATGCTAGTGCTAAGGCGAACTGGTTTTCTCGCCTTGCGTAAAAGATATCTGAGCTAGTGGTTAGGCAGAACAGGCTGCAGGGAATCGGCTGAAGCTGTTGGGGCTCTGTGATGTTGCTCGTATGAATGCTTCGGCGTACATGCTTCCATGTATACCGAGGGCTCTTTTTTGGGTCAAATCGTAGGCTGTGCATTCGAAAGCCACCGATTTTGAGCCTGGCCCAGATGTATATCTGAGCAAACCATGTTTCGAGGTTTGCATACCGGGCTCAGCGTGTTCCATAATACTGCTAGTGCCGTCCACGATGTGGTAATTCAAGGCTGGTTTTGGTGCGCGAAGGTCCGCTTCATCTTATGCATAAATTCAGACCAAACTGCAGTTCATGTCTCAATTCGGGCTCCAGCCATGACCTGAAGCGGACACTTGTACAGTACTCATCGCCGTGCAGCCTGACAGTCGTTCGTGCCATGCAGCCTCCGGCGGCGAGATAGGATCTGCCGTCAAACGCGACAGTAACGTGGCCAATACACGATGATGTGGCGTCAAGTTTTGGGGCGAATAGTTTCCTGTTTCTGTGTTCCAATTTCACGGAGCCTTTTCAAAGAGCTGCAGAATTGGCTTGGCGGCCTGTACATCATTGTCAGTATGAAGTAAACAAAAAGAGGTAGCGGCAAGTGACATACGTCGATGAATTTCTCCAGATTCTGGTCCAAGTTGGCCAAGTCCTCCTTGCGGCGCGTGTTCTCAGCAATCAGCTTCTGCTTCCTCTTGAGCAGCTCCTGGCGACGCTGCTCCAGACCCTCGCGTTCGGCTCGTTCGTGCTCAATGCGTGCGTACATGAGCTCATTCTCGTCGTCAGTTGCACGATCTGGGTTCTGCGCAAGGAATTCTTCGGCCGGAATCAGCGGCAGCTGCTGGTACTTGTGGCTGTTTTTCTTGTGAGCTACACCACCCAAGCCATCAACCACACCACGCAATCGGCGCGGCCAGACATTTACACTTACTCGTAGGATTCGCAGGCAACAATCTCACCCTGCAGATGGCGCTGCTCGTAGTACAGGTTCTGCAACTGCAGATGCAGGCGGTCGACGTCCTGGCGACGCTCGGCGGTCTGCGTCTTGGTGTCGCGCGCGGCGAAGGACGCGTTGCGCTGGAGGCCGCGGAGGTGAGATATGCTCGTGAGGAGACGCTTCTGCTGCTTGGCAATCTCGGCCTGGTTCTCGGGCGTCGCGTGCTCGCCGGCCCGAGCGACAAGCTGGAGAAGATCGTGAGCTTGGTCGCGTGCCTGGTCCGACACCTGCAGGACGGCGGCGAGGCTGGGGTCGCTGACGATTTTGTCAATCGCCATTGTATGAATATTTTGGTTTATGGATGCAGTCGCAGAGAATATCACGTTCGCAACATGTGCTGGCGACGGTTGGTTTGTGTTGCAAACAGAGCAATCGCCTTGTACGAGCTTGATTCTGATGGGTCAACTTCGGAGTCAAGCCACATGCTTGCGCCTCAGGTCTCCAGCCACAGTCTCATCTCGCAAATTAGCACCAGCCTAGTGCCGGCTAATGCCCATCAGCGCTGCAGCTCTCAGGCATTCTTGTAATTATTAGCACGGTTACTAGACTATTTTGCACCGTCATAGTGCATGGAGGCGCTGAATCCCGCGGCCGAGGTAGTCCGTTATAGCGCCTTGTGACATATTATTATTACTTTGAGTCAGCCTCTTCGCGTGTTCGCTACATGCCATCTGACAAAACGGGGATTGCCGCCAAGCTTCTCACGTCACGACAATTTCCGACCTGCTGTCAATAAACCCTCCTCCCCCTGTTTCTGACATATGCGCGGGTTTCATCTGCTCTGACATTTTCCCGCAAAGAAACCTTGTCCCTTTCCTCTTCACCAGTGACATCCTATCAGAACCCGTACTTTGGCCGTGGCGAATCGACTTTTGCATCGCGCTCCATTCTCCACCCACCATAGGCTTTGTTGGGGGCGGCGTCCATCCGACCACAGGGGTCCCCATTTCTCTTTACTCAACCAATTGCTGCCGAGCCGGCTCCCCGTGCTGCATTCAATTCGACGTCGATCCGAAAATATCTCGCTCTCTCATCTGCATCCTATTGCTTGGCCGTTTTGTCGCCTTTATTTCTCCTTACGACCCGGCCTGGGCCCCCCTTCATGAGCTCCATCTAACCCGCCCAATCCACCGCAGCCTCTCGACACCATGCCGACCGTAACGGCCTTGACACCAACCTGCTCCGGCAGACCGAGCATGAGCGACGACGCCCTCGCATCAGCGACGACTTCTGGCGCGGATACTTCTGCCAAAGACCAACCGACCCTGGCCCGCCGCCGCCACTCGTTTTTCCTCCCTCGCCGAAAGTCCATTGTCGGCCAAATCATGGATACCGAGGAGAGCCTGCTGCTCAAGGTCGACCTGTTCCTCTCGGAACTGGAGCGTCGCCTCGAGTTCATCGAGCGCTACGGCGATATGGGACGCGACTACAACATCTCCCGCGCCTTTTCGACCCTGCAGGCTGTTCGCACCCGCTGCTCCCAGGCTTCCGAGGAGGTCATCGGCGCCGGCCGCCGCCGTTTGCATGTCATGGTCGAGACGCTGGAGACCCGCTACCAGGAGACGCTGGCAGCGACGGAATCGTTGCATGAAAAGGCTTGCGTGGGCATTGACCTGCTGGAAGGTATGCTGACCGAGTTTGAGGAGCGCGCGCACAAGTTGCGCGAGCAGAGCTTTGCCAACGCCGCCAACGCCGCCGAGGCATTTATGGACGAAGGTCGCCGAGTGGCTACCGAGAGCATCGGGCGTGCCAGAGAAGTAATGGATGAGGGTATCGAGCGAGCGAAGCGTGCTGCTCAGTCTCTCGAGGAACATATTGCGCAGGCTATCGCATTGGCAAAGGAACGACGTCTCTTGGCGTACCACGAGCTCCCAGTCCCTTGGCGCAACAACCCGCACATTATCAAGGGCTATCGTTTCACCGAGACCAAGTTGGAATGTGTGCGATCCATGTTCAACATTTCCAACGAATTCTTCAACATCTGGTCCCACGCCCTAGGTCTAGTGCTTGTGCTCGCTGTCGCCTTTTACTTTTACCCGACCAGCACCAACTTTTCGCTCAGCACCAAGAGCGACGTCTTCGTAGCGGCCGTCTTTTTCATCATGGCCTGCCTGACGCTGGTGTGCTCCGTCATCTGGCACACGATGAACTCGGTGGCGGACGTCAACGCCATCTCCATCTTCGCGTGCGTCGACTACACGGGCATCTCGCTGCTCATCGCAGCGTCCATCATGACGACCGAGTACACGGCCTTTTACTGCGACCCCGTCAGCCGCTGGACCTACATGCTGCTGACGGGCTTCCTCGGCGCCGGAGGCGTCATCCTGCCCTGGCACCCCAGGTTTAACGGCCCGGACATGTCCTGGGCGCGCGTCGCCTTCTTCGTCGGCTTGGCCCTGACGGGCTTCATGCCGATCTTGCAGCTGCTGTACACGCACGGTTCCGAGTTTGTCGTTGACTTTTACTCGCCCATTCTCAAGTCCATCCTGGTCTACTTTGGTGGCGCCATCGTCTATGCGAGCAAGATTCCCGAGTGCTGGTACCCCGGCATGTTTGACTACATTGGCGGCAGCCACAATCTGTGGCACGCGGCGGTGCTCGGCGGCATCCTGTTCCACTACACCGCCATGCAGCAGTTTTTCGCCAACGCTTTCAGCCGTGCTGTTGGCGGGTGTCCTGCCTACTGAACGCGTCTGCAGCACGCGTGAGGCAATGAATTTGAATATACTTATATATATGTGAATGATATGACGCAGAGGATACGGGGAATATGGATCATTATACGGAGGAAATGAGAGATGTGGTTACATGTGGATGATACGATTGACGATTGGGGTTGCCGGGTGACGGCTACGACTGTCCACCGTGGATAGGAGGGAGGTACATGAAGATGCTGCATACATTATTTGCATCACATACATTGGCGTTTGGGACATTTTGTTTGGCATTTTCACAATTCGTTTCTTTGCATACATTATTCATTAGATGAGTACGTGGCACCAGTTTCCAGACATTGCCTGGACGATAGATCATCTACACTTTAAACATCAACCTGCATTTACTCACCTATTCGTCAATGTTATGTCAGATAACAGAGCCTGCATTTCCCTCCAACTTGAACAACATGATGCTATTCATTTGCTATAAATTTCCGTACCCTACTTAGTAAGTCTCAACTGTAGCAATAAACGCGCACATTTGAACTTGTCTTTAAAAAGTCTAGTCTAACATGCTGCCAGCGATTTCTGAGCTTCCGATAACGTATCCTGGCGGACGCCATCGAGCGGTCTAACAATTAGCATCTTGAAACTATCCGCTCGTAGAACTGCAACGCGCAGCCACGAATGCTCGAAATCACTTGGAAACTTTGCTTATCGGCCTGGATCAAACACAGCTAGTCAAGTTCATATCTTTCAATATCCAAGACGATAGTCGCGTATTCTGGTATTAGATGGTGAAGATTCAGGCACAAGCATAGACCACATGCCGAGTGTCTTCCCAGACACCTAGTCTCAGACACCAATGATATGCCACTCTCTTCCCCAGCCTCTTCCCTCTTGCAGCACTTGTATAAAAGGCCGTCAGTCTCTCACACTGTCTTTGCAGTCGCTCCCCTCTTCTGCGACTCTCCTCTCCTAATCCTCACCCTGCATTGAGAAAAGCTACTGCAATCTCAGATAATGGGGCTGCTAATTATAATGTTCACTACGCTTGTTAGCTTGGTGCTAGCACAATCGGAACCAGTTGTAAGTTGGAAAGTGGACTGGACTCGGTTCTATCGCTAATAGTCGTTGACAGTGCGTAAGTTTTGACACACATATCGAGTCTAGATATTAAAGGCTAATGTCGAGTAATACTAGCCTGAAGGGCAGTTTTCCTGCGGGAACGGAGAGTGTATCGACATGGCGCTACGGTGCAACGATAAACCTGATTGCAAGGACGAGAGCGATGAAAATAATTGTTCGGTTGAGTCTATCTAAATAGCATTTGTAGGGAACCTGCGTAGGTGGCAATGTGTATCTTGTTTTCCTAATACTAATGCGCCAAAGAACTGCACCAGACTTCGTTGAAACAGTTTGCGGTGTTACAAAACCACAGTATAAAGAACCTCCATGTCCGTACCAACCATTCCGAGACCAATTGACAATGAGAACCGTAAATTCGTGACCACGTTGCATGCATCTGGCAAAATACCAGGCTTCTAAACAAAGTAAAAAAGATGAACTCCTCGTTAAATCAAATGCGTTAAAAAGAAAAAAACAGACATAACCACGCTACTGCGCGTGAACGACAATATCGGCGTAGACGTCGTCGGGAATCTGCTTGATGATGCCAATGGTGACACTCTTGATGAGGTCGGCATTAAGCGGCGGAAACGACCGCAATACTTTATTCGGACTATATTCACTGTCAGATTCTGTATATGCTTGCATTAAAAAAAAACCCAGGGACACATACCTAGGAGACTGCAGAATCTGGGAGCGCATAATGGTGAGCTGCGCGACGATGCACAGGATGTTCAGGTGCGGCCCGTAGGCGAACAGGAAATCCCAGAGCTTCAGCACCTCGGGCAGGGGCGGCGTGCAGGCGCAGAGCGTCAGCACCGAGGGGAAGGCGTAAATCTCGGCCGACAGGCCCTTGGCCGTGAGGTACATGCTCAGGCGCGGGTCGACAATGGCCAGGACCTTGTCGACGAGCGCCAGACCGCGGTGCACGCCCGTCATGGCGCCGCGGATGTACGCGGGGCACTCCCGGGTGAGCAGCGTGTAAAATGCGGCAAACGCCTCGCCCTCGCTGCGGGCGGCGTAGAGGAACGGCGCCGCGAGCACGTTCATGCCCTGGACGTAGGTGCCCGGCTCCGGCGCGCCGCCGACGCCGCCGGCCCGCGAGCCACCGGCCCCCGACATGCTGCCGGCGGTGAGAGATTCGCGCGCCGGTCGGGAGGAGTGGCTGCTGCCCGGGCGGGACACGGCGGCGGCGGCGGCGGCGTCCGGGTTGAGCCGGCGCTCTTCCTCCCGGGCGTCGTGCAGCCTCCAGGCGATGGCGTTGAGGAGCCGGATGAGGCTGGCCTCGGAGACGCGCCGCCGGAAGAGGGGGTCGGTAGTGAGCGTGCGAAAGGTGTCGTTGCGGATCTTGGCGTAGGCCGGGGACGCGCCGCGGTGGATGAGGGCGAGATAGTCGTCGGTGGGCATGATGGGGGCGTCGAGGAGGACGAGCCAGACGTATATTCGGAGGGTGGACTGTTTGCACGTCAGCGTTGCGCTCTCCTTTTTCTCTCTCGCAAGTACAAC
>JARDXD010000013.1:0-18275 GCA_029218145.1 Aphanocladium album
ATCTTACAGAATAAGATAATAGGAATAAGATAATAGAAAAGCGCCTACCTTACCTATTCTAACTAATTACGAATAAGAATAACATATTATTCCACTAAGTATAGTAATAGGCAACCGTTGGGCATCGGTACCGCGGCCAGGGTCGCGATCAATGCTAATCGTAACGGCGCAACGAGGTCTTCAGACCGAATCTCTCTCAGGGTCTAGCCCGTGACAAAAGACGAGGGCAGAGTAGTTTTCTTTACGTTAGATCATTTAGGCAGATAGATAAGATAGGATAGAAGCAAGGGGATAAGAGTCTAAATACACTATCTCTGCTGTTAAACCCGAAATGGCTGTCGCGAGTGTAGTGAGTGATAGCTTTGTTAGACACACCGACCTTCCGTACGGCACCATCCGAAACGTCGGAGCGTAGTGGGGTCAGGGTTATGCATGAAATGCGACGAGGTTTTTTTTTCCATTTGCGTGTATACCCCTTCACTTTAGCCCATGACGCCAGGTGGAGAACCCCTAAGAGCAGGCCAGCCATAAGGCTATACACTATTCTTCTCTTCCGTGCGGCTTGTTTCTTTTCCTCAATTGCTGCTCTCGACAGGCCATGGTTAGAACCGGCCCTCAGCTGTTAAGACCTTCTCACGTGATCGCTGCATGAGTGGGTTAACTATACGATGTTTCTTGACGTGGCATGCCTTGTTTCAATACGACGCTTCTGTGATTGGCCGTGCTGAATGACACGTCACATGATGTCTGTGCGTCTTGGATCTTATATGAGCTATAAAAGGAATCAGCAACGAAAGAGCTTGGGCGGAATCGAATAATTGTTTAACTTTGATCAATTTTGGCTCTCTCCTATTCTCCTATAAAGCATCCTTCCATTCATAACAATATAGCAATTAGAAAAAAGGTCTTCTTGTTTTTCTTTGCACGATGAAGCTCGTCATCGCCGTTGCTGGTCTTCTCTTGCTTGCGCCACTTGGTGGTGCATCCGTGCTTGTGCCGAAGAAGGGTGGGGTGGTAATGGTATGGCCAAAAGCTTCGGGAGTCTGTACTGTGGACTTTTGCAACAATTTTGTAAGTGGTTCGACTGTTCTACAGAATTATGTATACTGATTGTGTATAGTGCGACTCAAACGGCTATCCGCGAGGAGGATGCACCGTTGACAAGTAAGTTCCGTGTCGCCATGTACCTGAATTCTGGTTTCAGCTGTGGCTAATCTTTCCCACCACTCAAGTTATTGTCAATGCGGGTCTAAACCATCCTGCACGGCAGACTTCTGCAACAATTTTGTAAGTGGAGTATTATTTTTTTGCAGAAACATCTATTCTGACAGTTTGTCTAGTGCGACTCAAAGGGTTATCCACGAGGAGGATGTGACTCTAATAAGTAAGTTCTGTCGCTCTGAACTTGAATCCTTGTGCAAGCTAAACGTCTCTCCTCAAGTGTATGCCAGTGCGGCTCGAAGCCATCCTGCACTAAAGACTTTTGCGACAACTTTGTAGGTGCTTTATTACATATGTGGCAGAAACATCTGATCTTACAGTATGTAGTGCGACTCGAATGGTTACCCAAGAGGAGCATGCGACTCGAACAAGTAAGTTCTCGCTCCGTACTTACTCGTGCTATAAGCTAAACTTTTCCCTCAAGTTATTGTCAATGCGGATCCAAGCCAGCTCCCTGCACCAAAGACTTCTGCGACAACTTTGTAAGTGGGCTTACACCTTTTTACAGAATAGTTGTTTAACAGTGCAATAGTGCGACACACATGGCTATCCACGAGGAGCATGCGGCGCGAACAAGTAAGTTCTCTGGGTATATACTCTGAATCATGCTACTAGCTAACCATTTGCCTTCAAGTACATGCTACTGCGGGCCAAAGTAAGCCTCCTACTAGATCAACTTGAAACTACCTAGTTTATTGTCTTACTTTAACATCCGGAAAAGGAGGAAAGAAAGTGAGTCAGCAATATGAGAATATAACAACAGTTTCATAGCTTCTAGCCAATGGATGGTTCTAGAAGCTCGGCGGCACAGCCACCGCGCAAGCGGTTTGCCCGATATTGTGATGGTGAGGAAACAACCCCCAAGTGGTTCCCTGGACAAGACCAGTAGAGCATACAACGGGTACTCTTCGACAACTTCTTCCTGTTTTGAGTACACAGGGTAGAGATGGGTGTCAGGAGACGCGGAATCTCATGATCATTCGCGTCGTCTTGTAGTCAATTGATTTGAAGAGAATGGTGCAGGCGTAGGTCGATGTGCGGTGGGCGGGGCCTCTGTCAGGCGCTACGCGCGGACATCACCAGTATCATTGCAGGCGAAGTTGCAAAGTCTGCAAGCAGGACTTTTACTGATTGATCATACGATCACTTTTCAAAAAGAAAGTAAAAAATAAGGCAAAAAGGTTCTTTTTCTCTATTTTCTGGTGGGCTGTCTAGCTATTTATCTCCCTGGCTAGCTGGTATGTCTAGGCACAAGCACTAGTGGATTTTCTGGGCGATCTCAAAATAAACCTACGATCTGAATGAGAGCAAGTGTGCGGAGAAGCCTCCAAGCCACGATATTTGACCTAGCTGATCAACTCGTTAAATGTTTACTACTCGAAGCTCAAAGGCTATTGAGAGGTGTAAAGTGGGTCAACGCAGGAACAGATCCAGTGGCGATTGATGGGGGAAGAAGCCGTCATCATCCAGAAGTAATACCTGGCAGAATGTATTAGGAAAAGTCTTGTCTGGGTACAGATAATTTAATTTTCAGTTTCAAAGAGGTTTCGTCAGCCCCAACGCCCAACCGCCTTGCAACCGTCTCCATTTTGGGGAAAGGCCTAGCGAAAAAGTCGTTTCCTTCCCCTAGTGGTATGGTAGGGAATGGGAGCCACCAAAGGGACCAAAGCGAGGCTGAGGAAAACAGCCGTGGCTTCCTTGGTAATGTCGATGCTCTGGATGGCACAGTGATAGAAGATTAGGACTGAGCGCATGGACGAAATCCGTCTAGGTTCTGGTCGCTGGAACAAATGACAGGGCTGCTACCCTACAGCTAGCCAGACGCGAGGCCGCGGTCTCGTACCTGCTCGCAAACTCGTATCCATGATGGTTAATCAACTATCCATGATGGTTAATCAACGATACGACGCGCCAAAACGTGTTCTAGTATCTTGTCTACTATATGAGGTGAATGTCTTGCTCCGACAGCTGTCCTTAGATCACTATATGTATCTATTTCTGATTTGCAAAGGCGCAAGTACCGACTCCATCATGATTTCCTATACAGGGACAATTTGAAGTGCTATTCAATATTTATCCGTAACGCGCAACGATTTATTAGGATGCCCCTACGTGTAATCTTCAACCTCGTATCTTTATTACAAACAACTGCTGTTCGTGATATATAGCCTCTTACCCCGCCAATAGGATCCCGAACCCGAATAGCCTATCCTATACCCGAAGCATATGAGTCTCACTAAATTTCACCTTATCGGTGATTAAGTATCGGAGTAAGTTATCGGGCTACCATGAATGTAATTCATATCCGTTGCCAACAACAGCGCGATTTAAATACATGAAAGAAGCCCTACATTCTGCCACCAATTCTCAGACCACCCCCTCTAACATTACATTTTAATTCTTAAAGAACAAATTCTCTTCCCAAGGCATTTCATCCATACAATTTTTGACTCGTCAGCCATAATGCCACGAAGAATTGTCATCATCGGCGCCGGTTTTGCTGGCATGTGGAGTGCTCTCGCTGCAAGGCGGTTGATCACTTTGAGCGCCTCGGATCCCAAGACGAACACGGCCGACATCGAGGTGATTGTGATAGCGCCAGAGGAGAGGCTAGTCTTGCGACCGCGACTTTACGAAGCCAATCCCGAATCGATGGCAGCCCCATTGGATGAGCTTTTTCGTGTCACTGGCGTGCAGTTCATCAAGGGCACCGTTGATGTCATCAGCACCAAACAACGTGAGGTAGAGCTGGTGAATCATGCCGGTGTTCGATCGACTCAACCCTATGATAAGCTTGTGCTAGCTGCAGGGAGCCGATTGGTGCGCCCGAATATTCCCGGCCTGCAGGAATTCGCGTTTAGCGTTGATCAGATTAACGAAGCTGTGAAACTCGACCGTCACTTGCACGAACTCGCCCTGCAGCCGAGCGACTCGGTCCGAAATACCGTGGTCGTGTGTGGCGGAGGCTTCACCGGCATTGAGGTCGCTACAGAGCTAGCCGGACGACTGCAGCGAGTTCTAGGCGACAGCAAGGCCCGTGTCGTTCTGGTCGATAGTGGTGCAGAGGTCGGGTGCGCTCTTGGACCAGGGCCGCGGCCCATTATTACGAAAGCACTGGAGGATTCAGGTGTAGAGGTCAAGCTCGGAACATCCATCGCGTCTGTCGACGCTAGTGGAGTCGTCACCTCCACGGGTGAGCGCATTGAAACCCGGACGCCTATATGGACAGCTGGAATGGCAGCAACGCCGTTGACGTCACAAATTGAGGGCAAAAAGGACAAGTTTGGCCGGCTGCACGTTGGCTCCGATCTACGTGCACCATCAGCTCACGATGTCTTCGTCACCGGAGATGCTGCTTGTGCTGCAACCGACGGCCACGGTCATTCCACGATGATGTCGTGCCAGCATGCCCTATACCTTGGCCGGACTGCCGGAAACAACGCAGCTGCCGATTTGCTCCGCCTTCCGACCTTGCCGTACAGTCAAGTCGCCTACAAGACCTGTCTGGACCTGGGGGAGCGCGGCGCCATTCTAACAGAAGGATGGGATCGCAAGGTCGTGGTCAGTGGATCGCTGGGTAAGGTTGTTAAGCAATACATCAACACAATCCTCATCAATCCGCCCGATGCGGAACTAGTCAAGGCATTCGCCGCTGCGAAGCCAAAGACGGCCGATCCGCCACTGACTTTGGCAGACGCCGCTCATCTCCTCAGGCTGCTGTTAAAGAGACTGTGGCATCACTATTGTGTAACTAGGAGTAGAAAGGACGAGATAGGCAGATCTTGAATGCCTGGTAGCATAGTATAGACAATAGGGGCCAGTTCAGTTGAGGCTGGAAGATGCTTCGGGCTCAGGAAGGTCGAGAGTCCTGTGAATTGACCGTATTACTGAAATATCTGTCATAATTTGGTGCTGATTTTTTTCAAAATTGTCCGCATTAAACTCAAGATTTCTTTTTATGAACCATTTCTCTATTTGTATTCAAGTAGTGTGTTGTCCGCTTTCTTTTCATGGGGCATGCTGATGCTCAGTATTATCATAGTGCAATCCCGAAGGTAGAATCTTGAAAGTTCCCAGCATGCACACTGCGACAGATATAATGCCAATGTCTGGTAGTTGTATGGCCACTGAATCATGTGATATTGGAATTCGTTGGGCTGAAAGGACAGCCCGAATGAGCAGTCAATCGTGCCATTGCATCACATCGAAAAGGATGATATACTGCTCGACTATAATTTTCGGCATTTACTGTCCATATGGTTATTAATAGTTGCCACCAAAACCAAACTATTCCAGATAATGAGCTTTTTTCTTGGTCATGATCCTTGCAAGTGTTCCGAGCCAGCCGGCTCCACAGTCCCAAAGGAACGAAGGAGCTTGCCAGCCATGCCATGTCTGACTGCCGAGTACCGAAAACCGTAATTAATAGCATAGAAAACTGCTCAACCAACCAGGCTTTTTTGTAAGCCCATCCCCGTTGTCCGGCCGGGTGGACTCGAAAATACAGTGTGCGGCCAGTGGCCCGTAATAGGGATTAACTAGTACGTGTATTTCAGCCTTTAGCGGAAGACACCCCGTAAGGCTCCCATGACTAATGACTGGTCCGAGTAACGGCCGTTTAAAGAGTCCTAGTTGATGGAGCACATAAACAAGGCTGTAGCCTCCTTCAAGATCTGCTCGTGTGCCGACCTAGCCGGGCCGTTGCGGGGTAGTTCTTTTCCTACGACTCTCGGAGACATATTTTCACCTGTGTTTTCTTTTTGCTCCAAATGACAAGCAACTAGGACAAGCCAAAAATGATCGATCACCACGACAAAAGCCAGCATTCACCGACTGAAAGCAAACGTAGTGTTTGCCAACATGTAAATACTTGCTTTCTAATTCTCTCACGATTTGGAAAATCTATGACTCCCATGTCTATATACGGACAAGCTTAGCTGCTAAGTTGTCGCAGCTTGCGGTGAGCTGCCTTACATGACGTACCTAGGCCAGCCTTGCCTGATGCAATGAATTATGGTGGCGCAGATTATTTCATGAACATCGCTGTTCCCGCCCCTCCCACTAATGCACACTTGTCCACCAAGCCGGCATCAAATTCCGAAACACGTCACCAGGAGAGCTCTGACGTCTTGCCTACCCAGGTGCGCTGGCTGATCTGAGGCTGCCTGGGCGGACTAAACAACGAGAGTCTAAGTCGTTGTTTAGCAAAAAAGATAGTTTTGGACGCGACTTCTTTGCGACTTCTTTGCGATTTCTTTGCTCTCTTTTCTTTCAGCTATAAAACCCTTATCATGGCTGCCTCTAAGCTAGACTTGCCTTCTCAGCAGCCACAGCAGCAGCGACAACAGCAGCGACAACAGCAGCGACTTCGACCTATTCCAGGCCATCCGGGACTCTACTTTCGTCCACGCGTACAGTTTCGTCCTGCCACCAGGCAAGAGATTCAAGTGTCCATACTCATGATTTCCCTCCTCTCCGTCGCCGTCTACCTCTTCTTGGGCGCGCCGCTAGGCCTCCCGCGCATCTTTGCCGATGCGTCGTCCCTCGGCGTGCCGCTGTCGGGCATCAAGTGGCAGTCAGACTATGAGCCTTTCACGACCAAGTTCCACTTTGCCGCCGACGACGCCGCGGAAAAGTTTTTGGAAAAGGTCCGCGCCGCTCCGCTGTACACCAACATGATTTATGAGGGCCACGAAGGTCTGCTGGACCGCAACAGCTCCACCATCCGCATTCGCGACGGCCTGCTGCACAGCATCGACGACCACCAGTTTGACAGCGAGTTTGTGTCGGGCGTCAACAAGCATCTCTCCCCCACGATTGGCTTCAACGTGGACATTACAGCCCCGCAGATCATCGCCTCAGCAGTCGGACTCGTCGTCGTGGCGGGCCTCCTCTGCGCCCTCATCCCCGGCTGCCTGGCGCTGGTGGCCACCAACATGGGCAACGCCGTGACGGCCTTCCGCGTAGCCTCTGGCGGCGCCGTCGTGGGCAACGCCGCCGGTGTCATCACGGCCTTGTCTACTGCGGTGAGCTCGGCCGCGCGACGCGACGCCATGGACTTTGACACGACCCGCCCAGGCATGCTCGGCATCGACGGCTACTACATCTCGACGGAGCTGCACGACCACATGCACCGCACCCTAGCCAAGCGCGAGGACTATGAGGACGAGTCTTTTTCCTGTATCTACAACGATGGCTGGGCGGGCACCTGCTATAACGGCAACGTCCTCAAACCCGTGCTGGACGCCGTGGCCGGCCACGACAAGGACAACAAGGACAAATGGTCCTGCTGGGAGTCCAAAGACAGCAGCGACGGTACCATATTTGGATGGTACTACCATTGCACTAGAGACGACGGCGAGTGTAGTCTCCCTTGTTCAAACGGCGCCCCTATTCCGCCGTATAAGTGCGCCACCCTCAACGACAAGGGCGGCAAGCCATTCCACGACTGCTAGTCAATTCTAAGATCAGGCTATACTTTATTTTGCCAGTAATACTTTTAAGAAGATTAAATATTAGTAGCAGCCTTAGTTGAAATAGAATAGAATAATTCCACTTTGCTTCTAAAAGAGCAAAGGATTGATTTATCAGAGTATTAGACGTAAGCCTAGGTCTTATTGACGGGGAAGTAAGCCTCATTTCATAGTCGCGCTTGTACTCACGCCCCGTTAGCGTGTTACCGTCGGACGGCGTCTTGGTTAGCATCGCCTTTTACGGGCAACTATCCATCACATCAGAGCCGCAAACGTTTCGGTAGGTGGAATAATGCGTTGGGGTTTATCGGAAAAGGCAGCTTTGAGCTGTGCATCGCTGCCATCGCCTCTAAGGCATGAGTTCTGGCAATATAACCCAGTGAAGAAGAATGGATCCTGCGTAATGTAGTTTACCCTGCTGCGAGATGATTTCTCGGTTGAACTTGATGCTCTCTGAACGAATATCCAACATGCCTAAGACAGGTGAGATGAGTAGATGATGAATAGCGGCCTCCCATCGAGCGAAACGAGCCAAAAAAAAGGAAAGACGTACAGAAGAAAGGCTTTTCGTCTTTTTCTTCTTTCTTTCTTTCCCCCTCGCTTCGCTCAACGTGGGCCATGAGGTATGATGCTCGCTGTCGCTCGCCGCCGGCGTCTCACTGCCGCGCGTCGAGCGAAGCGAGGAAAAGAAAAAGGCCGAGCGCAGCGGTAATCTTAAAAGTAAATGCTCATATCGTATTTATCTTCTTAATCCTCTTCATCCTCCTGGACCTTTTTATCCTCCTCACCCACCTTTTTCCAGCTCAAATCCCTCTTCAGCCCCTGCCACAGGTCCTCCTCTTCCTGGGGCTCGTCCCCGAAAATCATCTGTATATCCTCTACCGTCTCCTCCACGCCTCGCACGTCCATCAGATTCGGCAGCACAGCCCCGCCCTTGCGGCGCATCAGGTCGTCGACCTGCGCGTCGAGCGACGCATCATCGCCGCGAACGTAGCCATACAGCGTGAGGGACTCGAGGCTCGCGGGGAGCATGGCGGCGAGGGCCGAAGGCGCGCCGGCGGGCTCGGGGTTGGCAGGCGCGTCGGACGCGTTGTTGTCGCTGGCCAGCGGGATGCGCTTGTTGCCGAGGAGCGTGCGGATAGAGATGGCGAGGTGCATGAGCACGGGGAACTCGCGAAACGAGCCGATGGTGTGGCCGTAGGCACTGTGCGGCGGCGGTGCGTCGTCGTCGCCGGGGGAAGAAGCGGCGGCGGCGAGGTCGCGGTCCATGCCGAGGTAGTCGGCGCCGTACAGCCTCAGCTCCCAATCCGAGGGCGCGCAGTCCAGGTCCTCCTCCTCCTCCTCCTCGACGCGGCCCGAGTCGTGCGTGAAGATGGACAGGTCCACATCGACGTGCGTGAGCGTCTTGCGGTGCCTCCACAGACTGCGGCCCACGACGGCCTTGCTCATCATGGGCATGCCGCCGTCGGTGTTGGCGACGCCGCCGACGCTCAGGGTGAATTTCCGCAGCGCGCGGGGCACGCGCAGCATGCGCGCCACCCAGTCGTGGTCAATGTCGAAATGCGTGATGCTCAGCTCCGTCATGCTGCTGGTGCGAGCGGCGGTGAGGTTCCAGTTGGGTTGGTAGACCTGCGCGTTGTCGACGGCGAGGCGGGCCAGGGACGGGAGGCGGTGGACGAGCTGCAGGTGTGCGCCGAGCTCCACGGTCGGCGTCCAGCCGTAAGAGTCGTGCGTGAGCACCTCGACGCGGCGCAGCTTCTGCAGCGGCCGCGGCTGCGGGAGGAGACCATAGTTGGCGCGCAGCATGTACTCGCGCAGCAGCAGGTGGCCGTGCTCGAGCGGCCCGAGGTAGAGCGTATCGACATTTTCGCAAAA
Organism: Aphanocladium album; assembly: GCA_029218145.1. Lineage (NCBI taxonomy): Eukaryota > Fungi > Ascomycota > Sordariomycetes > Hypocreales > Aphanocladium > Aphanocladium album. The sequence goes on from JARDXD010000013.1 coordinate 9,570, forward strand.
CGAGAGCAGCAGCACGCCGGCCGTGAGCTGCCACTCCGCCGCGAAGCGCGAGTCGTCGTCTGCCTGCATCGCCAGGGACCCCGGGCGGCGTGTCCGACGGCCGGCGTCCGGCGGAGCCGTCGCACGCCACTGTAGCGCGCGCGCCATTCTCTCGGTGCGCGCCTCGTCCATGCCGAGATCGAGGACGCGGCGGCGCAGCGCGGCGTACACCTCGTCGTCCGCGGGGACGTCGGGCAGCGCGACGTGGGCCAGGTCGGGCGACTCCTCCGGGCGGTGACCGTAGGGGATACCCTTGCCAGCGAGGTCAATGACGAGCTCGGTGACGCGCGGTGCGAGGCTGGCGTCGCGCACAAACGAGGACAGCAGGGCGTAGAGCCGCGTGCTACCGGGGCCGCCGCCGTCGGGGACGCCGACGCGGGTGTACGCGGTAGCAGCGGGTGAGGACGTAGACAGCATGGTCACGTAGCGACGAGGCGGTGGTGAGGTATGAAGAGGGGTAGATGATGGTGAGTGGTGGTAGGCAACGGCGCGGGCTGGCTGGCGAGGAAGCAAGATGGCGGTGGCGATGCGGGGAGAGGCCGAGATGAGCGGACGACAAAGGCCTTTAACTAGACGCCGATGAATCGAGGCGGTGATGAGCATGCTTAGGCAGCGACGAGGGACAAAACGACAAGGGGCGCCAAGGCGTGCGTGTGCGCGCGCGTGAAAAATGGCGATACTGGCCGGCGGGGGTTGTTCACGCAACGCAACGCCTGGCAAGATCAGGCTGCATGTGCTGCCTAACAACCCAGACCCAGACCCGGCCCATCTTGGGGAGCAGACTAGCATAGGGCGAGGGTTGACTATGCTTCAGTCTAATGTTAGTTGCTGCCTGTTCTTCTCCTGATTTTGTAAATCCAAAACGGTCAATGTGTACATGATCAAATTGCATCCAGACATGAGCCTCGCAGGCCCAGAGAAGACATCCGCGCGCCTGGCCCCAGTCCCGTCCACACTTCCCCCTGCCTAACCGCCCCTCCTTCTTCCATTCCAAAACCTCCACGTCGAGCGAAGCGAGGGAAAAAAAAAGGCCGAGCGCAGCGGTAAACTCATCCCCAACCTGTACCTTTTTTTTTCTTTCCTCGCTTCGCTCGACGTGGGAATTGGGACATGGAGCTGACTACGCTGACGCTGGTCGGGGGAGCCCTTAACCGGCTAGTAATGCCATAGGTGCGACGACAGGCTACTACGCGACGCCGGCGTCCTCCCACTTCACGGCGAGCGAAGTGAGGGAAAAAAAATAAAGACTGAGCGCAGCGGTAACCCCTGGAAAACTTGTTCATTTCTTTTTCTTCTTCTTCTTCTTTCCTCGCTTCGCTCGACGGGGAGCCGGCGAAGGTCGTGCTCGCTGTGCTCGGGTTTGGGCCGGTGGTCGCTGGGCGCGCTTGTCCGAGGGTTGTCTCACTGGCGTCGCATTCGTCCTGTTTGGTACTTGTCATTGCCCCACGACTGGGTCCCCTGTCAGCCGTACAACGGAACTTTGTATCTAGGCTTTTCTTTCGGTTATATCTTTCTATATAGCACAGTCTTTTGCTTTGGGCGCAAGTATTCATGGTTTTGGCGCTGACTTGTCGGACCCAACCGTAAGCAACCAGTCTGGGCCTGTTGCATCGTCGACTTTGCCACAAAGTACATGGTCAAGCGCGTCGTGCCGCTCGTGCCGCCCTGGGAGGCGCGCTGCCGGGCGGCGGTCGGCTGCAACCAGCTATTTCCGTGCAGCGTGGACGCGGCTTAAAATGTACCAGAACGGCTTGCCGGAGCAGTTCAACAGGCCGGCGTTTGACACGAGCATCTTTAGCCAGACGTTGTGTTGCTGGCTGCTGCGTGCGTGGTATGGGTTGTTGCGTATATGTTGTGATGTGATGTACATTTCGTCATGTATTTATTAAGTTTAACATCTTTTGAGTCACGGAAACTCTGAGTTCGTATTCTGCTGTATCACGTTCTGTCACCTAGCAAATGTTCCCCATTATGGTCTTCTCACCCTTGCGATCCTGTCCACCTCTTGTGTTGTAATCATGGCTTCTCTATTCTGTACTTGAGCTTAGCCCTCGGTTTTCCTTTCCTGTTCTTCTTTGCCCTCACCAGCATCCTCGGAATGCCTGTCAACCTCTGTTTCACCAACCTTTACCCTCGTGGCCGTGGTCGCCGCTACCTCCTCTTTCAGCCTCTCCTTTTCCTTTGCCTCCGCTTCCTCTTCTCGCCGACGCTCATCCTCCAGATCCTGTTCCTGCGCATTCTTTTCTTCCATCTCCCTTCTGTCTTGTCGCGCGGCATCCTCTCGCGTCCACGGGCGAGTAGTCGGTCTGAAAGAGAAGACGATTGGCGAGCCAGAGTCGCTTCCGCCGTCATCATCTTCGTCAACATCGCTATCCACCTCACCAACAGCCGCTCCTCTGTTCTTCTTGGCTTCTCTCTCGCCCCTCGCCGCCTCTCTGTCCAGCCTCTTCCTCGCCTTCTCCTCTCTCTCTTTTTTTCCCTCGAGGGCCTTGTCTGCCTCTGCCTGCGCCGTCTCTTGCGCGATTTCGGCCGCCATCTGCGCCTGCAGGACCCTCACGGCAGCCAGGTCCGTCTCATCCGCGTTCCTGAGCTCCTCGTTGACCTGCGCCCGGAGCGACTTGCGCAGCGCCTTCTCGCGGGCGTCGCACTCCTTGTGCCACTCGTCGCCGGCCACCCACCAGCCCTCGTGGCTCTTGCTCGCCTGCTGCCTTGTCAAGACGTCCCCGCGCGCCCTGTCCTCTCGGGTCAGGCTAGGGAGTTCGACCTCATTCTTCACCCAGCGATCGCGCATGGCCTCCTCCATTGCCCACTCCTCCGGGCGCAGCTTTATCGCGAGGCGGCCGACCGCGTCGTTCAGGCTTGGGCACTCGTCCTCGGGCGTATCCCGGCTGTAGATGGCAGCGGTGTGCAGCGTCCACCAGACGAGCCAGACACACTGGTGGGCATAAAATTTGAGGTCTGCCGTGCGGTCTGGATTCCAGAAGTCGTGAACCACGTCCGCGACGCTGGTGTACTTGTCGCCGACGGTCATCTGGATGTTCTCCAGCAACACAAAGGGCGGGGGACGGCCAAGGGCGTAGTTGATCTGCTCGTCGGAGCGCGCAGCGGCGTCGGCGAGGAACTGCCCGTTCTCGGTACCCTGGCAGAGGAACAACCATCGCTCGGCACGTGTGAGGTCCTCGTTGTGCTCCCACGCTTTTTTGCACAGCGCCTTGGAAATGGCAGGCGGCGTCGTGCCAAAGTACTGATCCGTGAGGGGTGTGTCCGACATGCTGGACGAATCTACGGGTATCATTCAAGGGTGGCTAAGTAAATGCAAACGTGAGTGAGTCACGAAAATTTGGCACGGGAAGGCGATGCGCAGAGGAAGCGCGGCCTGCGAAGGCAGTTGGCTGGAGAACTTAACAAAGAAGGGTCTGGCCTAACCCTTCAGCCTGATTCTGCTGGGAGGTAGGCCGAGACCGGACCAACGTTGCGCCGTCGCCTTGCATCTTGCGCCAAGTGCCAGCGCGCAGGCATCCTGGCTCGACAACTCAAAAACACTTAACCCCTCCCTTCTATGAACCAACAAGATCTCCGCGCGACATAAACACATGCCTGAGAGGGGTCAATCATTTATTGCAAACCGCTCTAATCTAGTGCTTAAAGAAGATCAAGGTATTGCCCATCTCCGCCACACTTGCGTCTTCCAGGGCGGGCAAGCCAGCGCACCAAGACGCTATGGAGTCTCCAGATACCGGCTCTAAGGATACTCCTCAACAAATCTACGCCTCGCCTGAAATCAGAGACGCCATAAAAGCTCAGGATCTTGAGCAGGCCAACGCCATATTTGACGGGCGACCGGAGCTTCTCAACAGCTGGGTCCTAGCAGCCTCGGACAGCCACGAGCTCCCGTACGCCACTCAGGGCTTTGACCTCCCGCTGCTCTACTACGCCGCCACCATCTACCATAGGACCTGGCGTGAAGAAGTCGGCGTATCTGTGTTGATGCCTGCTAACGCCGGCCCCGTGCCTGCCGACAGCGTCGCCATTGTCCGCGCCATGGTCGACAGGGGCGCGCACCTCTCGCGCACGCCGCTGAGTAAATCCGCCCATAGCCAGATGCCGTGGATGTTTTGCTCCTTGTGGTCCGCGGTACAGGAGCAGGATTCCGTCGCGATGCTCGAGCAGCTCATGCGCGCCGGTGCCGTGCGAGGTCACTACGATCTGGACACGGCGCTAAAGGAGCGCCTGCCCAGGTCGTTTGCGTTCTTGTTTGACGGGTGGCGCAAAGACGCCGACACTTCGGACGAGGACGTCGAGCTGCTGGTGAAAATGGTCGTAGCTTCAGGCAGCTCGGTCATGTTTGAGGTTGTGGACGAGCGCGGCCTCGTCCCCCACGCCCCCAGCGACGACCGCGACAGGCTGCTGCTTAATCGGCTCCTCGTCGCCGCGGCGCGAGGAATTATAGGTGCGTATCGGCAGCAGCCGGATAGAGAAGCCGTCTACAACACTCTGCTGTCGTACGGCGCCGAGGCGAGAGCACACGCCGAGCCATCGAACAGCAAAGGTTACTCGTTCCTTTACTGGCTATGCCAGTGGGCCTCGGCCGAACTTCTCCAGCCCCTCATCTGCGGTCAAGACCCCGCTACGCGGATGATGCCAGAGCCGTATCGATTCAGCTGCATGCTTCGCACCGAAAACACTCCAATAGTCGAGCCGGCCGAGTTGGGCGGCTACCTGCACCACGCGGCCCTGGTCTGCCATGTGCCAGGCGTTGATGTCCTGCTCCAGAACGGTGCCTGGCTGGGCGTGACAGCGCAGGGGAGAACGCCTATCCACTGGATATCACTCCGTGGCCATACCAGCTTATTCGAGGACAAGTGTGATAATGTCTCAGATGCCTCCAAGCGCTTCGCCGACGCGGCAAGGCAAATTATCACCAAGCTCGTGGCCGCGGGCGCCACCCTTGACGCACAGGACGAGCACGGGTGCACGGCCTTGCACTACGCTTGCCGGCTAAAGATGAACGACCTTATTCCTGTCCTCGTCGACCTCGGCGCCAGTACTGACTTGTGTGATAACAACGGCCTCGCGCCAATCCATCACTTAGGGCACGAACTCGGCGAGTTCCTCTTCAACGAGTGCACAGCTCAAATCCTCTCCGATAAGACCTGGTATACCGAGTCCTTTGCAAATACCATCAAGACCTGCTTCAGCACTGATCAGCTAAATATGGGCGACGCTCAGCTCGGCCTCACGCCGCTCATGTACGCGACACGGTACTACAATCCCCGTCGTATGCAGTGGCTGCTTGACATGGGCGCGGACCCCAACATCCGGGACAACAGCGGCCAGACGGCGTTGCACCACGCTATGGTACGGCCAGTACGCTTCCACGTCCCCAAAGGCAAGTTCGCCACACCGTCGCTCTGGGGGCAGGGTGATGCGCGCCGCGAGGAGGTCGTGAATATCCTAACGTCGGCCGGCGCGGACGCCACCATTACGGACGCGGGGGGGCGGTCGGCGGAGGATGTGCGCGTGCAGGAGGAGTTGTGGATAGGGCCGCGGAGGGAAGATGAGGCGATGGTGCGTAGGGAACGCGAAGAGGCGATTGAGAGAAGCGAGAGAAGCCGTTTTCGCTTCGGGGGCGGCGGTCGGGGTAGAGGAAGTGGAAGAGGACGTTACGGATTCTCTGCACGACTGCAAGAGTAATTGGTTTGGCAGGCTGATACGGCGACATACAAAGGAGGATCGCATATGTTGCAGCATGAGTCAAGAATTATACAGATATTTTCATAGGCTGCTTCTACTACATATTTAGAAATGGTGAGGTCAATGATATGAAACCTGTTTTATTGCAGTGTGTGACTGGAAATAATGACCAAGTCTGAATACTCATGTGACTTAGATAGATATATAATACAGAGGAAAAATAATGACTGAATTGGTATGTACCAATCGGCTGTGCGATACCTACCCTACACCGGCATGGCACAATGGAGTGCCAAGTTCAGGCGGCGATATAATCCAAAGATGAGCGTAAAAGAATAATCGAGAGTACAACCATGGAAAGTTTAGAAAGGATAGCCTTGAAATCATAGCAAAAACAACTGCCTTTAAGCTGATGCACGGGCTTGTCATGGTGAGCGTTGCATTGACGCAGACGGGGCCTTGACAGACGAAGCCTTCCGTGAATGTGGTACTCAAAAGTATGGAGGATTATAAAGCGCTTTGATACACATGCTACCATTCATACTACCGCGAATATCAGGGGTAATAATAATCAGGTATTATGATGCATATTAGCAGCAAAAGAACAATCACCACCGCTGCTCAGACGCTGCGGCAAGCAAATTGGCGCCTATTGTCGCTCAGGTTCACATAGAGAAATTTTAGCGAATGCGCGACTTTGTCTACCTCTGAGGAAAATAGATGCCCAAGAAAGCGCAGGGCCGAATCTATTAAAACCCACGTTACAGGCGGTTCACAAGCACACGCCATGCGAAGGGTGTAAATGGCTGGCAGCCTTGATCTAGCCTCTAAATCTGGGCAGGATCAACTATAATAAATCCTGGGGTATTGCTCCATCGCGCTAAGCTGCAGCGGCTAGTACTGGTTAAAGCTAGTGCAGCTTATAAGTTAGATGTACTATTGGAATGAACTATAAAGCAGCTTATTATGTTTTGATATTTTATTTTTATTTCGTATACATGTCTTATCAATTCCTTTACTAAACCTTGCTAATACACAACAAAGAACCGCAAAGATACGTTATACCAGGACAAATCGCCGAGAAGCTATCATCATTCTTGCTTCTCCATCAAGTTCGCCGACGTTCTGACCGCAACATGGGCGTCAAATTTTACTGGCTAAGATTTGTATCTAGGCTTGCTTGAGAAACGACAATACTTCCCGTTGCTGCAGCACACCCAACCCAGAGCCGACCGGACCAGCTGCGCCATTCGCACGTCTCGCTAACAAGCGCGTGTCTCAGGCTGGCTGTCGTACGTGCAGCTTCCCTGGTTGACGCAGGCGTCCTGGCTCCGCACGCAGCGCAGGTGGATGGCCTTGAAGTCCCAGCCGTCGGTCCACAGCCCGCGGCACGTCCCCTTGCCGGCGTAGCCGTACCCGAACCACCTCCCGGTGCACCCGGGCTGCTCCCAGTAGCTGAGCTGCACCTCGCCGTCGGGGCAGAGGCCGTCGGGGGCAATCTCCAGCGAGCTGACCTGGCAGTCCGTGTCCATGCAGTGGCCCTCGCCCATCCGTACGGCGACGCTGTTGTGGACGTCGCCGGCGCATCCCGTGTGGTAGCGCGACTGGAGAGAGAAGGCGGCGACCTGCACGCAGGCATAGGCGTCAGCCCACATGCCCGTGCACTGGCTGCCGATCTGCGGGTTCCATCTGGCAAAGCCGTGCTGCGAGATGCCGTTGTACGACGTGATCTGGTCGCAGGTGTTGCCCTTGCTGATGTAGTGGAACTTGACGCAGTCGGACACCATGCCGGGCTGCGTGGGCAGCGGCGTCGCGATCCCGTTGCCCGTGGGCGTCGCCTTGGTCGACGTGGGGTCGGGCTTGGGCTTGGGCACGTAGCTAATGACGGAGACGCAGGCATACGTGTCAGCCCAGAGGCCTGAGCAGTCGCTGCCGATCCTGGGGTTCCATTGCACCAAGTCGGATAGCTCTATGTCGTGGTACTGGGCAATGACGGCGCAGATGTCGCCTTTATTGACAAAGTAAAACTTGTTGCAGTTTGACACGGGATCACGCTGCAGCGGAGAGGGGCTAGCGATGCCTGCGAGAATGACCAGAATCCGGCCGTGATATTAGCACCCGCTCTCATGTTTTCGATGATTCAAAAGAAGACGTGCTTACCGTTGCCTGATACGGTGGTGGTGGTGGTGGCTGTCGTGCGCGTCGTCGTCGTCGCCGGCTTGGTGGACGTGGCTGCAGGAGCCGTGGTGGGCTCGCTGGTAACCGTCGTGACGGTTCCAACTACGCAGTACTCCTCACCTCCAACGACCTCGGGGCATTTCGCCTCGGGGTTCAGGAAATTGGAAGGCGGCCGCATCCTAACCCCAGGTCGCGGCCATGCCATCGCACATGTCGCCGTCGGCGGCAGCGGTCGAGAAGCTGTAGGTCACGGAGACGCTCTGCCAGCGCGATGAGAACATGTCGCTGCTGCATTGTGGGCGGTGGTACTTAGCTAAATGTAGTTCACGTCGAGCAGCAACAACAATGTAACGAAGCAGCACCTGTTCTCTTTATGCAAGGCGGCTGACCAACTGGCATCGTTGTGAGCCTCGCGAAACCTGCCCCAACGCGACATTGGCCCGCACGAGTTCGACAGCATCTTGTCCCTTTACCCACTGCCCTCTGCGCACTGCTTTGAGACATTTCCGCTTCCCGGTCCATTGTTTCCGTCGCGCTATTGAGTCGAGGCACAAGTCGCGCTCCGCTGCGGACCGGGCAAGGTCCCCAGTCCCCCTCGCTAGCCACCCCGTAGCGGTCTTGGCAGCCTTACTCGATACCCATGTCGCGGATGTCAGGCGGGGTGGACTCGAAAATACAGGTGTGAGGGCAGTGGCCCGCAATAGGGGTTAATTAGTACGTGTTTTTCCGCCTTTTGCGGGAGGCACCCCCTAAGGGTGTACCTAGGTGCCGAGCACACCACAGAATAGCTTTTTC
>JARDXD010001172.1:0-18273 GCA_029218145.1 Aphanocladium album
GAACGTGGTTGATAAAGGTGATGTGTCGAGAGCCTCTCGGACTTCGGCGACTTGAGGACGAGGCTATTATGGACGAGGAGGATCCATCGGCTCGTGGGCGAGTTTGTCTGTTCGCTGATGGGGGGGTTGAGCTACTGCTTGCGCTCGCTCATGCGAGGGCCCTGGATGCGCGGTGAAGCCGTTCCGCTGATTTCCATTAATTTGCGAGGGACGAAAAGAGAAAAAGAAAAAGAAACAACGTGTAGGATTCGATTGGCAAAAAATCTGCTTTCTTCTCAATCCTTCATAACCCCCTGTGGTCGGCGTAGATCTTCTTTTCCTTCCATTTCTTCCCCTCCCTCCCTTTCCAGCTTCCCACATGGGTTAATTTTGTTTTCTGTCTCAAAGCAGCGCTCCATTTCGGGAATAGACCTTCTTTCGCCTGACCACCCCTTTTGTCTCTGTTTTACACTTCTAGAACAATACGACTCCGCGAGGCACACACGTACAGTTCCAACCTGTGCCGCCTCTCTCAAACCTTGCACCCCTCTTCTCCATCCGCGACAAGCACAGAAAAAAAGTATCCTGCATCGCTAGTCCGGAGCCCTTTGAGGAAGGTCAACCAGCTATCACCGCTGGTGCTTTTTCGTTGCCACTAACCACCGGGGAAGCGAAGCCATACTGCAACGTCAGCGGTTCATCGCGTAGCTTCTTGCTGCACACTCTCTCTTTCCCGCAGAACGGGTCACATCAATCGGATCAGCACACTGTCTTGTCCTGCCGCTTGAGTCAGCAGGCATGGGCCTTGACGCTGGTGCGGCAGAAGCCGCTGCGGGCACGACCCGGCCGCCGGCCACCACCGCGGACGTCGACGTGGACGAGCTGCAGATTCCCGGCACTGTGCACCTGGTCGACCTGGAGCAGACGGCGGCGACGCAGCACGCCAGCGGCAGCCGCGACATCATCCTGGTGCCGACGCCGTCCAAGGATCCCAATGACCCTCTGAATTGGTCCGCCAGCCGGAAACGGCTGCATCTAATCTGTCTCATGGTGTAAGTTTTGAACCCTTGCTCAGCCAAAGAAAAGAAACGGCTTTGGAACGCCAGCCCGCCTGATACTGCATGGAAAGCTTATTTTTGGTGTCCGCACCTCGTTTATAGCTTCGTCTTATTCAACGGCATGGCCCTCTCTGTTGTATACTCACTCCTGGTTCCTCTTTCAAGCGCTCTTGGCGTAACCAGTACGTATTCTGAAACCTTCTTTTCTGGATCTCTTTCGGTTGGCAATTGGCATCCTTGTTTGATGTCTCTGGTGTCATCCACTTCAACCGCTTATTTCCTGACTCGGTATTTGACTGACACACGCGGCAAACAGTCGGCGATCTGAATGCTGGCACGGGCTACATGTTCCTGCTGCTAGGATGGGCCCTGCTCTTCTGGCAGCCCTTTGCGCTGCAGTACGGCAAGCGCTTCACCTACCTCGCCTCGATGGTGGGCATGGTGGTAAGTTTCGACACACATGAAAGATCTCGTGCATCGAGGTGCGAAGCCACTCAATGGACCGACGTTACTAACACACCGTCGCCAGGCCGTCTCATTCTGGAGCCCCCACGCCAAGGGCGGCGGGCAGTGGATCGCGCGCAACATTGTCACGGGCTTCGTCGCGTCGCCGATTGAGTCGTTGCCCGAGACGTCCATCACGGACATTTACTTTGCGCACGAGCGCGGCACCTACATTGGCTGGTACGCCTTCATGCTCGCCGGCTCCAACTACCTGGCGCCCGTGCTCTGCGGCTTCATCAACGACGGGCTGGGCTACGAGTGGCCCTTTTACATCATGGGCATCTTTTGCGCGGCCGCGTTCGTCTTTCTCTTCCTCTTCATGGAGGAGACCAACTACGCGCGCGAGAGCGTCGGCGTGGTATACGATGAGGCCTCGACGGCCGAGGCGACGTCGCCCGTCAAGGACAAGATGATGACGAGCTACACGGACAGCACGAGCGCGCCCGGTGAGAGGGAATATCCCCCGGAAAAGACATTTGCGCAGAAGCTCGCCCTCTTCAGCACCGGCAAGCGGGGCGAGAAGCAGCCGTTCCTCATGCACTGGCGCGCCTGGCAGAGCCTGCGCTTCCTCTCCTGGCCGACCATCTTCTACGCCGGCTTCGCCTACGGCACCTACCTGATCTGGTTCAACATCCTCAACGCCACCGCGTCCATCATCCTTGGCGGCGCGCCGTACAACTTCAAGCCCAGCATCGTCGGCCTGACGTACCTCGCGTGCATCGTCGGCGTCATCATCGGCTCCGCGTACACGGGTGTCTTTTCCGACTGGTTCGTCATCCGCACGGCGCGTCGCAACCGCGGCATCTACGAGCCCGAGCAGCGCCTGTGGCTCTACGCAGCGACGACGATTCTCGCCCCTGCCAGCTTGATCCTCTGGGGTGTCGGAGTAAGTGATTTTCACACCACCCTTTCTTTTATTGTCTCGTGACGCTTGCTAACTCGCGTGCCAAGGCCGCTCACGGGATTCATTGGTTCGGCCTCATCATCGCCATGGTGTGGCTGTCAATCTGCAGCTGCGCTGGTGTCACCCTCGCGATTGCATATCTTGTCGACTCGTACCGTGAGATTTCCGGCGACGCGCTCGTCACCCTCATTCTCATCCGCAACACCATGAGCTTTGCCATCTCGTACGGCATCACGCCGTGGCTCGACGGCCTCGGTCTGCAAAACTGCTTCATCAGCGTCGCGTTTGTTGCGCTGGCCATTTGTAGCACGTTCCTGCCCATTATCTGGTATGGCAAGAGACTGCGTGCGGCCAAGCGCGAGACTTACTGGAACGAGGTCAAGATTCGCATCGCTGCCAAGGCCAACTAACGCTGTTGTTTGGGCGGAAAAATGCATATTTAGAGATAAAAGTTTGTATATAAAAGGGTGTGCATTAATTAGAAATTTGCATCGCATAGTCCATACTTGATAATGACCTTGCACATATTCATATCCTATTTCCAGTCCAGAAATGGACGCCGAAGTGAGCCCGTTGAAACGCCGCCGTGGTATATTTCAAAAAAACTCTCCAGTTGCAATTATCTAGCATCTAGTCGTGCAAGCCATATTCCTCGTCCAAATCAGGATTGTCGTCATCTTCCGCAAACCCTTCGTAGTCGCCATGTTGGGCATGCTCGGTAACGTCCTCGTCCTGCGCGTCGTCATCGCCCGCGTCGCTATCCTCTGGCACTTCGTCATCGTCGTCGCCACCAAGAGTGCTACCCGCCAGACTCGTCTTGCGACTCGTGGCTGCTGAGCCAAGACCACCAACATCTGGCACGTCAAAGATGCTTCGGATGGCATCGTAGTTGATACGCTTTGACCAGGCTCGGTCCTTGGCAACACTGATGGCCGCCTCAGCTGCAGAACTGGCCGGACTAGTTTGACCCTCGCCCATACGAGCGCGCTTTCTACGCCGGCGTGTTTGCTTGGGTCGTTCGGCTTCGACTTTGCGGCGGAATACCTTTTCTTGATGTTGACGTAGCCATTCCTTGTTCTGGTTGACCCAAATCATCTCTTTGATCTGAGCCTCCTCGGGTGACAACAGGCAGTTGCGAACTTCAGGGTCGTCGGCAAACTCATCTTCGTCAATATCAACAGACATGGACACTTCCTTCAGAGGGCGTTGTTGTAGGGCCCAGGAGGAGTGAATGCGTGCTCGCTGTTCGGCGTTGGAGTAGGCGAGCGCGTGTTCATATGTAAGCGGGTCGTTGAATATTTCTTCGATTTGGCCTTCAAGGTCTTGTTCATCTTGCTCCCACTCCTCGTTAATGGGTAGCTGAGCCTTTTTCTTCTTTCCCTTTCCAGACGAAGCGGCGCCGTCCTCTTGTTCCATTTCCTCGTCGAGAGCGTCGCCGAATTCCGTGGCCAATTTTTGTAAATCGTCGTCGCCTTCGGCAGCCTCCTCTTGTGGAAGGGGGACAGAGGGCATGTCTTTGGGAATTTGTGACGGATGTGGTGGGATAATAAACCCGTCCGCATCACGACGGAACTTGAGCTGAGGGGCGCTCGAAAGATCAGCACCAGCGTCGGTGCCTCTTCTCGTCCTTACAACTGGTGCAGGTGGTGGCGGGGCTGATCCGTCATCGTCGCCGTTGGATTGTTCGTTGCGCTTTCGTTTTCTCGCCTTTTCTTCTTGCTGTGCCCTATATTCGTCGGATTTTCGGTAGAAGGAAGGTGGATCGTGTGAGCTCTCGAGGAAATCCTGTTTCAAGAAATCTTCTACCGACATTTGACTAGATTCGGTAAAATTGAATTCCTGTAAACGGTTCTGAATGGTGTGGTTTGTAACTTTGACAATGTAGACAACTTCTCGAACGGTGCGTCGGAAGTTGTGCATACGCGCGGCCATCAGCAGGCAGGCACCGCAGATGCCTGAGGGACGTCGTCCCATGACCATCCAGTCTCGACTCATGCGCTTGACCAGGCGGACCGCATCCTCGGCGACCTTGGCGGTTTCTTGTCGAAACTCCATTTTTGTGGCGAATCTCCAGATCAAATCCTCGGGGTATACAGGAATCAGGCCGTCGTTGCCGATTGGCACAACTTCATTCAGCTTCTTGAAGATTCTACCAAGCTTGAAGACGTTGAGCTGAACCAAATCGGCTAAATCGATCAGCATGACTTTGCAAGGGGGCTCAGCTCGGCAGGCAGCGTAGAGGCAGACCGCGGCGACACTAGCTAGCGTACGGCCTTGAATAAAGTTGGCGCCGGATGCGAGCTTGAAGACTTGGGTGCCGGCCGCGACAAGACTATCGGAGACGTTGAGCTGCTGCGCATAACCCTGCATCAGGCCACGGGCTTCTCGAATGCTCTTTTCTCTGTCTTCTGAGCCGCCGACTCTTCTAAAGGCAGGGCCCATGCTGCGAACACCAGCTTGGTCGGCACCGATGTAGGAGCCCTGGACCATGGCGGCACCAGACGACGTCTCGCCGAACTGGACCTCGGCAACAATGTTGCTGTCATCAGCGACACGACCACAGGTCTGACAGGTGCCGTCGACGACATTCGGCTTGGGACAGGCCTTGTTGGGACACTGCTGGCGAGCTGGGGCAGCGACCGCACCCTGCTTGTTGGAAGCGGCGGAAGAGTGGCCCTGCTTCGAAGTGGCGGCAGCGGCTTGGCGACGTTCCTCGCGTTCTCGCATGGCTCTGACGGGATTGGGTCGCGCGAACCGAGGCTTGGGCGGTTCGCCGCGCCCAGGTTTTCGCGACATGAGGGACGACATGGTGATGGTGGTGGGGTGCTGAGCGCCGAGGCGCAGTCCCTAGATGTCGGCCACGCGGGGATCGAATGAGGAGCTGGGGATGAGCTAGTGTTAACTGTAATGAATAAAGCAATACGATGATGAGATTGGCACAAGTAGCATGGCAAACGACGTCGCAGGCTCGTGGGTGGATGATGAGTAACACGGTTGTCTGGCGAAGAAAATTGTTTCGCTTCGAGACGACGCCCCCACCAGCCCGGCCGCAAACGTGGTCCCGTTTGAGCGCGCGTGGTCGAGTGGGTACCACAGCCTCTGCTGACTCATACAGCAGCACCAAAGCACAGCGTTCGATCCCGCACACGTGCGTTTTTTTTCAATGCTACAATTATTGGGTATCTATTTTGTAATCTATATTGTGTCGATACTTTGGCAAGTCTGCTCGCCTCTCTGATTTCTGCAGCGCTCAAATCTGCGTGTTGCCGTTTGTGGAGACTAGGTAAGCTGTGGGTGCGATCTGGTACTTTGGAGGGCGCCGAGCCTTGCCTACCCTAGATGATCCTACAGGCTGCGATCCTTCAGCCTAGCCGACGTGAGAACACATTTCTCTACTTATCTATGACATTACCGATGTCGTGGATGCTCAAGGGTCATCCTCATTTCCGAATCGAAAGTCTATGTAAAAGGTTCTGCAAGTAAAGATGAAAACAAGACTGAACAGTACTATCATTTCATGATATATAGAATATCAAATCATCACGCAAGATAGTCAGACAAAGCAAACATGATTGGTATCGGACACAAAACTACGCCTATAATTCTTGACTCAACACCATGTTCAACAATAAATCAAACATGCCATAATACTTGTAGAATATATCATACTGTGGCTACTAAGTCGGGCTTTATCTTGATTCCAGCTTGCCGCGGCATGCATCCCTCGAATCGCAGCAGCCAAAGTTCCATCTTAAAGGTCCTCCAGTGGGTTGCGGTGAAGAGCCCTTGTTATGTACAATTCGGCATTCTCGGCCGAATCCTGACCAATGTCGCCGAATATCGACTCTAAATCGTCCTCTGATGTGCTCTCGAACTCGCCACCCTCGGGCCATTCAAACTTCACGTCGCCGTATGTCTTTGCCCGAAGAACATCCAATGCCTCCCTCCACGTGTCGCTGAGCAAGTAGACGTCGCTCAGATGAAGACGCCTGATCATCTCAGGCAGCCGGCCCATAAACTGCAACAGTGTGGGAAAGTCTATGCCGAGTCCACTCAGAGTAATCTCCTTCAAATGAGGCCCGGAAACCGAATACAAGATACCACCTAGATCCAGACTTGCAGGGTCTATAGCTTCGATGTTGATCGCAAGAGATAGCTGCTGTAGCCTAGCAGTGCTCAGGCTGGTAGACAGAAACTCGCGGACGTTGTTCATGGCCTCGTCATTGGGGAAATAATCAGCTCTGAAATTGAACGACTTTAATAGTCGCATGCCTTCCGATAGATCTTGCCGCATCTCTTGTGACGGCACTAGAGTCTCGGAAGATCTCATATTCCTCAGCCAGATGTCTATACTGGTGAGATACACTCCAGCATTTCGAATAGTGGCAAAAATGTCCAAGATGCATCCATAGCTCGGCATATCGAGTGCCCAAAGTACGTCAAAACCGTCGAGCGGCTCCAACGCCGAGATACGCAGACTGGTCCACAAATCGGATTCAGGTCTCTGATATCGATCGCGTAGTGGAAGTTGCGGATTCGCGTCACGAATTACCAGGCTCCGGGCCCTGGGCATACGTGCCATTGCGGAGCCGAGGCAATGAGAGAGCCGCTTGCGCTTCAACATGGACATCTGTCCTTCAAGAAGTGCAATATACTCGCGGTGTATGTCCAATAAAACTGCGAGATCTCTTTTGTCCGCACTGACGCCTTCACCTGCCAGATCCATGCCAGCAAGGCGCTGTAACTTGACAACGTGTGCGTGTGCTTCGTTCCTCTCTTGCAACGCTGCTGGGCTGGTGCCGTCAGGGGTCCGATACTCTGCGTCGCGTCGGAGGAAGTAAAGATAGTCTCGAGCTCTCCGAATTTGATGGAAAGCAAACGATTGGAAATCCGTAAAGGATGAATTGTAAAACCGAAGGGTGATGCGGATTGTTCGCACCCCCCTGGCGATGGTGGGATGGTGGGAAATCTCCTCCATTCGTGCAAGAGATGCTTCGTCCAGGCCGATGGATATCTCACGCACGAGAAAATGTGAGGCAACGTTGCAGAAGCGTCGGCACACCAGGCGCGCCGATATGATGTCTGCTCGGCCAGTTCTTGACTCGCCGGACCTGCCCTCCAACAATTCAAAGATAATAAAAAGAACGTCATCCGGGAGGTGTTGAGCGCTGAGAGATCGTGGGTGAGGTCGCAAAGACGCATTGATGCTATCTGGTCGTGCGCCAAAGCTGTCCTCGTATTCACGCTTCATGGCGTGTAATCGCGCGAGTTCGCGATCCAGTCTTTGTATGTCGTTGAAGAAGCCACAGCGGCTTCTTGAGAGAAACCACCGCGAGCGCATGGGATCTTGGTCGCCAAAAGCTTCAGCCTGAATCTTGAAGTGTTCACGTTGATCGCGTATGACATTTTCGGGCTGGTTTGGAAAGTGAATTCGTCTGGCGACTAACAAGCGGCAGATTTCCCCTCGTTGATCCCGCAGAAGCTTGTTTGTAATCGCAAGACCATGGTCAGTTGATTCAAGAGCCAAATTGCCGTCGAAGGCAACAGCATTCGGTGGAGATGAGAGAATTGACGACATTTGGAATGTGTTGATGCTGGGGATGATGAAGACAAATGTAACTAGGGCTATGGTCTGACAGGACTTGTCAAGTTCATTGTCATTGTTCCGCTTCGAGAAGTTTTATAGCTTAAGATTAGGTAAAGTAAGGTTTATAAATAAGATTCCCCAATTTAAACCTTATCCCAATACTAGCAGTCCATTGCACCAGTTGACTTCCAGATGGCTGGCGCCTCCGCCATGTTACGCCCGCCACTGTGCGAGATGTACGCCCGCAATAAATGGATAGCGACACCAGAGAGATGTAGATTTGCACCGGTGACCATTTTCCACGCCGGAATCTCTCGCCTCCTGACGCAGGTTGCTGTGTGTTTCACGGGGATGAGGATAAAAAGGAACCGGAACGAAGTACGAGAAAATGGCTCCGTGAACAGGCGATATAGAAAAAAGAAGGTGAAACGCATTGGAACTTAAAGGCCTCTAAATAAATCTATAGGCTGCCGTGGCGCGTTTTTTTGTCGCTACAACTCAGGTTGGCTTTCGAATGAACTTTCCCGCTCCTCCGGCGCCATCGTGTTATGGAATGATATCCAAATGAATTTTGGGCTTTGCGATTTGACTTGATTTGATTTGATTTGGGCTGGATGGGCTTTATCTGGTTGCAAGTCTGCCTCGGACACTGCATGTACTAAAGGTTGCCAGTTTCACGTCAAGATGCTGCTTAGCATAGGGTTGTCACTGTATTTTGTGCTACTATCAAATGACTCCATACATAATATAAAGCTGTGACTTGCCGCCCTGAATAGCGCATCATTCCCCCTTGTCCTTTTGTTTTGGGGGTGGGATGGAGCGCTGTTCTCTCTCGCTAACTGCCCAACCAAGTCTCAGCGCCGAGCCTATGCCACGCGCCGTCTTCATCGGCCTACTGTTTACCGCCTGGAGTCACTATCGCGAGGGCAGCGTGAGCCAGACGATGCATATCGCGTAGCGGACACGTTTTGTCTTTCGGGAAAGGAGTCTTGGCGAGGGCTGGATGAGCAACGAAATTAAAATGATCAGGTAGGATTTGCAGAGCACATGTAATGATATTTTCTTGCTGCATGGTGACCATTTTCGAATGAAATCCTTCCAGAGACGAGTCAAAGTCAAGTTAGCAAGCGGCACGAGCGATGGAGCACGGAAGCCGATGGACTCCATACCTGGTTCAACCGTTGAATCAATCTCGACAGCACCTGTACTATTGACGGTCGGGGCTGCCAGTGCAGCCGAGAAGGAGCAGCAGAGAGTAAAGTATGAAAGCTTCATTATACTTGAAACTATGTCGTATAAATACGAATACTGCTGTGTTGGATATTCTTTTCTTGCTCGGCAGGCAATAAAGCGCGAGAAGTTCTTATACTTTCAATCGTCCGCCTCGTACAGTAAGCGGGTGGCCTGTTGTATATTCATCTGGAATTACCCACTTCACTGATAGCCAAGATATTGATGATAGTAGAGGCTTGGACATGTTGGAATGTGCATGATCAGCACCGTGGGGCCGCATGCGAGTTACAACGCCGATCAAGACAATACTGGAAGAAGGATTGAGAGTGCCGTGTGAGACGGCTTCACTGACAAGATAACCTAGCAGCCAGCCCGACAGCTTGCCAAAGAAATGCTGCAGCTCGCAAGGAGAGCTATGCATTCCTCTATATGCCTGATTCATGTCGAGAAATGCGGCAGATTCGTTCGTACATGGTACTAATGCGGTGGCACAAGGCAAAACTCATCCTCTCTCATGCTAGCGAATGCCACAAATAAGCCACTGTCTTGAACGGAGACACGGACATTTTGCACGAACCCTGCTATAGCAGCGACCACCAAACCTGCCATTGGCCACACATTTCCCCTGTATATGATTGCTTACATCTTCTTGTCACATTTCAAGTACGGAAGACCTCATTCCAATTTCATCACGGCCGCCATGACCCGCAATTGTGCAAACGCTCTTGCCGCGGAGCAAACAAATGCACGCACGACTTCAGGGCGAGTGGTGAGACATTGGTCGTGGTACGCAGTCCCGCCTCAGCCCATCACTGGAATTGAGCAACTGCACGTAGTTGTAGACTTAAAATCGCCGTTCAAACCCACACAGCGTCATATAAATTCGTCATTTTCCTTAGCACAACTTTCTCGCATACAATCTATACCAAATCGCGGCTCAAACAATAGCGAGAACTCCGTTTTACTATTAGAGGCTGCTAATCGTCGTTTGAACCAAACACCCTCTGCGATCATGAAGGTAAGGATTAAATATCCCTAAATGGCCACAATATCTAATAGCGTGTGTATAGTCTCTCTACATCATCACCGTCCTAGCCTCAACAGTCGTGGCTACCAACCAGGATACGCAAGATGTTGAGCATGTCGACATAATGGAGGCCATGGAGGCCAAGGCTGCCGACTTCGCCAGCCTCATCAAGGAGAATGTACAGTGATTTACTGAGCTCTTTTTGGAATAGAATAATCGGAATATCTGCTAACCGTAACAGTGCGCTGACATGTCGCCGAAATGCCTCGAGATCGCCCAGGACCTCCATCAGACAGGTCCGAAGAAGAAGCAGCCGAATATTTTCAAAGACTTGGCAGGCTTGGGGGCTTGTAGCTCGGACTTTACGAAGTGCATGTCAAAACTCCAATCGTTTCTAGATTCCTCAGGTGCACAATAATGTTGCCGCTGGCAGTGACTTGCGCCCCGGTGCAGCTGTGGAAGCCGCAGCGGCAGTGGCCGCGAAATTTTACTTGTTGGCATCGAACTAGCGAGAATCGATTAATCTGATCGCAAACCCAGCAGCGACATGCTGCTTTGACGGGTCCTCGATTAATACCAGCGGCGTTCAAGCTAGCAAACAATGGTCGCTCATCGTGTCCACAACTCAACATGTCAACTGATGGGAGCCAACTGCAGGCTAAGAGATAGCATGGACTTGCGTCGCAATACATTTGGGATACATATAATATAAAACATGGGTTCTTTTTTCGTCTGCAGTTCGTTACAAACCGTGCGCTGCCTTGTCGTAGAGCTAGCCAGACGCCCGCATTCAAAACTAGGAATACTCTGGACGAACAGAAGGAAAGCATTACATTCATTTGAGACTTTCGAAAAGACTTGAACCATCAAAGCCATGTCTTTCGATCGAGAGAATTTGCCCTGCGCGAAAGCTGCGGCGAAGCTACGTTAAGAGGGAGTCTGGAAGGCTGCCTCGGCGTGCAAAACTACTGGTCCAGTTCCGGCGGCTTTTGATGACAGCGCGAGTGACACAAGCCACCCTGACTGCGATTGCTATGTTTTTGGTTTGCCTCAACAACAAATAGCTCTTACAAAGTCGTAAGAGAGAGCGATGCTAGTGACCGCGGGAAGATGCACGGTGTTCCAGCCCAGAGGCGAATAGATCGCCAGTCAGTCACGATAGCCAGGACTGAAATATCGTCAGTCTCCGCCACCTCTGGAAAGACGAAAAAAAAAGAAGATAAACTGAAAACAAAATTGGCACAATTATTGACGGGCTCTATTGCAATAGCTTCCCATAGGACGTTTCTATTTGGCGGTCCAGACAATATTTCCTCGGATTGTTCAGGCATAGAGTACCAGGTCTTGACTCTTCAATGATGTATTAGCATAGCAGCGACTTCTGAAGCCGTCATGGTAGTGAAAAATCTGCTTAATGGAAAGGCGCGTGATTGGTTTTGTACTGATAATATTACAGCATGGCATTCCGGCACACAACCGCTGACCATTTGAGTGCAATAAGGGTCAACTAGAAGGCGATTTTCGGCTCGTGGAGGTATCGCGGAAAGGTGTGTCCCTACTCAGCAGGAGCGGACCTCTTTCTTACAGAATGCTGGTAGAATCTCCTTGGTCAACACACGCCTTTGTTAACTAGTAACTGCTCTTTGTGACAGCCGAGAGTTGCAGCTTGGAATGTCCACTTCCTGTGCACCGTCAAGCCGGGATACGTAACTTCAGCGCATCTAGCGCGTTGGGTATGGCCCTGCCCGCATTCATATATCACATCACATCGGTATAATTGAACATCCAAAAACGAGAATGGTAAACTACGATTTTAGCAGCGACTGTGAACGCTGGCGAAAATGGAGAATCAAGGTAAGTTACCCTTTCGGCGCAGTACCTAGCTACTTAATTCTGATGTCTCTCTCGATTCGCAAGTGTCAGAAAGCGGCTTCTACTTAAAGCGAGGGGGAGCGTTGGTATAGTAAACACTACTGCCATCTCGCGACAATGTAGAGGAGCACTGAGCACCGCTGCCGTTCAAGTACCAGAGGTCCGAGCCAGCAGCGCTGAACCGATTACCGTTTGCATCCCATGCAGAGAGTGAGGTGAAGCTAAAGTCGGGAAAGCTGGGTAGAAGCTGGCTGGGTGCCTCGTTGACCCATTCAACGTGTTGGTAACAGAGAGCATAGTCGCCAACGGCCTCGGGGTAATAGGTTGCTTGTGTTCTTCTGGTCAAGTTTTCGATGAGACTGGTTACAAGTTTAGCACTAGTAGCCTTGCAAGGATTGAAGAATAATAACAACTTACACTGTTCCTTTGCGGCCGCTTGGGTCGGCTGTCACGGTCACGCGGACCGTGTCACCGGGCCCGACTGTTTCCGTTTGTTGGGTCAGTCTATGTTGTCGTTGTCATTTGTTCAGTGTACAGGCGCATACCTTGCGGCTGTTTTTGGTGCCAAGATGGCGTGTTTTCAGGAGTCCAAAACTCGTACCAGACATCATACGTGAAGGCGCCAGTTTCTGAGTTCCACTAAAGTTGATCAAGTCAATCCTCATATCCAGCCGGAACCGAGTCAAAACGTAACGTACCACCTGAGAAGTGCCACCTTGAAGCAGAGCGTTGCCGCAATCCGAGCCGCCAACGCCATCGATGCCAACCCACTGGTAGAATTCGAGGTCAGGAACCGGACTGTCTCTCGGGTTGGGCAGCGACACAGTAGGGATGGTCCATTCGGCTTGAACCTTGGTCGCGGCCTTGGCGAGGACTGGACCGCACCATACAGTGCTGTAGACGTTGGCGCGCTCTCTCAACGCCTTAGTGGTATCGGGTAGTGTCTGGGCAAGCGAGGCGAGAGAAAGGGCCGCAAGGCTGCTGACAAGCTTGATGTGCATGGTCAAGATAAGGGGAAATATTGACGATTTCTGGTTGCAATTTGGTGTTATGGAGAGGCGAGTCCCTTGTGCTGACAATATTGCTCATGATGGTCTGGGGAAGCTGTCCGATTTTATACGCGAAGCGCACATATGAGTTTACAGAAGCGGTCTCATGGTATAGCTTAGAGTGATATTGTTCCTTGGGGTCGAGCGTCGGTCAACTTGGGGGGCAGCTACCAGCAAGATGACCGCTCGCTTGTATCAAGCAAGTCGAGGTAATGCATTTCAAAATACCTTCTATGTTGGGCGATCTTTACGTAATTTACCTTGAGCTGACGAACAGTGATTTTAGCCGGCCTTTGGTCTCCAAGAGTAAGCTTTGGATCTGCACCTTCTAGTTACTCGACCCTGGCCAGCCTCCAGTTCCGACCACCACAAAGGTAGCTTTGCCGGGGCGGCTTTGTGGAGGTGAATGGGCCCAATAGAATCCGAGTCTAAATTTTCTTCAATACAAACTTGTCTCGGGTTCCTATTGTAATCGCGCGGGATACTTTTATTAATACTGGGTAGGTGCGAGTAACGGATTAAGTGCCGTAAATTTCGACCTCCTTTCCCCCACATCCCTAGGGTGGAACGATCCTGAACTCTACTCAAATAGGCAGCTAAAGGATACCAGAAACAAATCCGCGGAAAACTCCACACGCCGTTGCTTTTACGGGAGCATTTATTATTAGCTTCCCGTTACGACCTCGTGCTGGTGGGGATGCTAGCTCCGTCATTATTAGCCTTGCATCGTACTGCGAAGCCTCAAGCCGGGCCATCGCCTGTCGCAATTGATCAGCGATTGTACTTCAGCCTTTGGACCCGCTGTACTGAGTAAGTTCCGCCGTTTCATTTCCGGATTTTTCGACGTCGCCAGCTTGACAGTTTGATTCTTCTTTGCTGGCTGGCAACAACAGCGGGTCGTTCGGGGGCGAAGGGAGCCCTCTGTGGCATACAATCCCCACCACATATTCCTAGCTAATTTAGTACTATTCTACCTGTCACTACCAATAAACGGGGTATCACCGTTGATTAAAACCTGCTCCTGACAAAACTGCGCAACCTCTCTGCATTTAGAGCCTTCATCATGCTACCTGTGTTCGGATCCACAACACGGCACAAAATTCCCAATCCGGCCATAACCCTATACGAACGCAACAGCAAGTGCGAACATGACAGTGACCACTGGATTTTGGTGTAATTCGCAAGTAGATGGCTCACAGAAGACCGGAAGAGTTGATTTAGATAAAACAAAGTCCTTTGATGAGCAGACCATCCGGGATAATGTTGTGTATAGCCCGCAGATGTGGCGAAACAGAGGACAGCTGCTGCTTTACTAAACAAAATTACGAATACTCTAAATAAGCTATATTTACCTGGTTGATTCCAACATCCACCCATTTGCACCATAAACTGCGAGTCTCTCATGATCTGTGTGAAACAGAACATCCACTGCATTCTCGCCAGTCCCTCGGGCCACGGAAAGACTGCTTTGTTGGAGTGCGTTGCAGCTCTATCCGGAAAGCCTCTTTCTTGTTGTCTTTCCCATGAATGCAGATATCGACACCAAAAAAAAACGACTTGCAAAAAAACATACAACAGCCGGTGTTCGCTGGTCGTCACCGACCCAACTACTAATCTGCCGGTTAGCAGCTTATCTATGGGAGAGCGGACGGGATCCCGAGTTCTCTGCTACCTGTGGTCGTATGTACAAGTCTTACGGCTATTTTGATATATATCTGCATACCCCGTGTGATACGCAGCAGTAAATTGAATACACAGGAACGATGCTACTATAGTCTGTGTGTAGAATTACACAATGCATGAATATTAGTGGAAAGGTGTAAGAAACGGAGATTGTATGAGCTGCTAGCCGGCTAGCTACTTAGTGTATATCGAAACTGCGCTGTTCTGTAGCGAGTGCGTCATTTGACTGCGACAGGACAGTCAAGTCAGTGTACAGCATCTGACTTTATTTATAACTCAAGCGTCCTGGGCCTACACACCAAGTACTGAGCCAACTCATCAAGCATCCTGAGCCCACCTAAGGCGGTTCTTTCCAACGTCGAAAACAACGAATGCAGCCTTAAGAGCCGATTCTTGATACTACTCCGGCCACGGGTGGCTCTGGGAACCCAAGCTAGTATCTGGCAGTTCGAGTCATGGAAGCACTTGGAAGCTCGACCAATGTCGAGAATCTTGTGCTGCTCTGGGTCACCTTGAACGACATTAAAAAGCGCATCTGGGCCTCCCACGCTATCCATGCCGACGACGCTTTCAAGCTCATGCTCGAAGACGAGAGTCCGAAGCCAGCACTGGAAGCAATCCGCGATTCGATAACTGTATTAAATTATTTGAATCACCATTTGGTCAGCGGTAAGATGCATAGTATCAACACTTTTCTTCGAGCCGAGTTCAGAGCCATTTCCAACAGCTGGAACGCCAACAACAGACGCCAGATCAACTTGGAGGACTGTTGGACCAAATGGTTCCCTGCACATCTCTTGTCTATGAGGGATGAGACTAAAATTTGGGTGAGTGACGCCATCAAGCAGATGAGAGCTGTGTGGCACCCGGACAACAACTCTGGTGAGGACTATCACTGGATTTCACTCCAGGTCAACGAGCACTTGGACAGACTAGAAAGGAGTGCAGCCAACGACATCGTAATTGATATTTCTCAGTTATAACATAGATAATAAATATACGCATCTACTCCGCGAAACCTAGACACTAATAGCCTCGCTGGTACCTAACATAACTGTCCCGTCATAAAAGCAAGTCGTCAAGTCTATAGGAGTTTAATTTAATTATCTATCTATCCTCTCCCCCAGGTAGTTCCTTCCAGAGCCGGCCCAACACCTTCGGGAGGATCAATCAGTTCGCCCCTAGGGATTGCATTATAGACTGGCAATTGTCCTTGAAATTGTGGACGGGGACACCAATTAAACATACACGATAGGTTTAAATCCTGATAAAGGGATCGGAGTCGGCACGCCTTCGCATACATCCATCCCATATACACATATTCCTGTAGATTCTCATCTTCCACATCAACAATTATAACCGTAAGGTCCACTAGGCCAGGCGGGGTCGATGTAAGCTCCTTGAGTGTTGTATCATCTAGCAAGATACAAGCAGCCTGACACACGTTATCAAGCTTGATCAAGTCTCGATCTTCCATCTCTTTTTGATATTGATCAATATAGTTGGTGAATACAGCCTGCGCGGATTGTATTAGTGGGCACGGCCTTGAGTTCGTCATGCTTGGCTGGTGGCAAGCGGTCGGATTAGGCCATGGCAGGTCAAGGACTGGTGTTATAAGTGTGTCTGTAATGAGCCTTGTAAGATCTGAAGGGCCTTCTGAGGTCTCAAGATCTTCTTTATCGCCATCATGAAATGGCTTAAGGATGCACTCGCGGAGCCGCGCTATTGCCAGCGCCCAGCGAGTAGCGTCATCTGCCAGTGTACTTGGGCGAATGACATAAAACCCCCAGGCAGGCTGAACCTGCCTTAGGTGTGGATTGTCGTGAATAAACTGTGCACTTGGAGTGCGACGCATAATTGTTGAGTTTTAGGCTGGAGTAAAAAATAAAGAATACAAAGGGTGGGAGGAGAATTTGTAATGTATTTATAGTGGATATTAAACGGGGACCAGTTAATAGCTATATTGAAAAAGTTTAATATAAACTTAGGTAGAGTAAAAAGGTAGGTCTAAAGTGGCAGAATTATAATGTCGGCCACCCAATCTTCAGCTATACCCTACCCTTAGCTATACTAATATATCTAGAGATTAAAATAAAAAGCCTTATTATTAATCTAAAATAAATAAATAAATTATAATTTTAATCTTATTAAATAACCTCTTTATTAAAGTCTTTATTAAGCTTTAAATTAATAATTAATTTTATATTAATACCTAATAATTATATCTTAACTTATTTATTTGACCTGGTAAATGTGTCTCTGGGCTCTGCTGGCTTTATAGGGTAGCATGACGGCTTTCTACAGCCATCTAGGCTAATCAATTTCATGCAATGCACCGCCAGCAAGCATTATCGATTAAATTTGTCGGTCTGCTAGAAATTCATTAGGTAAAGCCAAGCCTTACCTTTGTAGAATGGGGAATACGTAATGAATTGAGGCTGCGTAGAATATGTCGCCTGCTCGCCCGCACCAGTTACTCGACATTTCCACATCAGGCTGGCCGGTTTCTGTCTGAGCAACTATCCCATGTCCCGGTTGAATATAAACAAAATTTTTAATTAGTATGCTTGATAGTTTATCGGTTATTATTTCGCCGAATCCATAAGAGCACTCTGGTATACTGAACTATGGTATTCCGTCTTTGCCGGTCCTGCCGACGACACGAGCACATTTGGTTCACATGCCGCGAACGTTCGCTGGCAGCAGGGAGCCAAAGAAAAAGGGAAATGGAGAATTCCAAAAATGGATGCGACAGCGAAAAAAGGTCCCAAAGACAGCTATACAGGAATATAGAGTTAACAGAACGTGGTTGATAAAGGTGATGTGTCGAGAGCCTCTCGGACTTCGGCGACTTGAGGACGAGGCTATTATGGACAGGCCGATATAGCGGACGTGGCTGATGTCGCCGACAGTATCAGCTTGCTGAGAGTCAAACCAACATCTTTTGTGTCTCAAAGCTAGGTTGGGAGCTTGGTCGTCACCGAAATCGAAAATCGAACTCGTCTATGACATCTAGTCTAGCATTCATCACTCTTATCAATGTTATCATCTTTTTTCTTTTAGTTCTTCTTCGTCCTTGCTTTCAGATGTCATATATTGTGCAAGATTATCGGTTCATTTACAACCTGACCGCATTTGCGACTTTCGCCGCGGGTATCCTCTCAGTCCTGAGCCGGGCCATCATATCTACTATGATGAGCGGTACCCCTTCCTATAACCTTCGCATGAGAGAAATTAATCGGACTCATTAATAAGCATCTTAATTATTTATTTATAAACGCTTCTTTCTCTTGATTATATATCTATCCTTATATTACTTTACCTATATCACTCGATGATTAATACAAAAACGTTGTTAATAGGAATAATATCTATTG
>JARDXD010000251.1:0-18194 GCA_029218145.1 Aphanocladium album
CTGCTGGTTCGTGCTAACTTGGATAACGAAAGAGGGGAAAAGGGCCACTTTGGGGCAGCAAAAAGGTATTGGGGTACCGGACAGGGTAGTTTACCAAAAGAGAGGCGCTATTCCCATAGCCTGGCCCCGACGAGGTTGCGAGCAAGGAGTCTAGTTTCAAGCTAGCTTGGCTACATGGGTTGATTGACGGGGTTCGACAGCGTACGCGCGGCGCAAGAGAAAACAGAGGATGCCCCGCGGAAAGACTAAATGATAGAAACAAGAAGCCAAAAAGTTGCAGTATGAGAGGCAAGACTGAGGGCAGCGAAGAAAAGAGCGGGCGTAGGTTTGCGCAGAAACGGTTGGCTCCCTCCCCCGCTGGGTAAAGCGTAACTGGTATGGAGCGAGGCTAGAGCAGCGTGCTTGATGATGGTTCCATCTTTTTTTTTCCCTCTACGAATTAGCCAATGATTGAGAGCGGTCAATTCTCCGTGAGAGGAAGGGGTCCTGATTTAGATGCATGGCGTAATGAATGGCTAGAGGTGTGAAGTGGATGTCTGCATAAAGCAGAACGAACGGAGACTTGGGATTGTCGTACAAAGAGACGACAATTTACAGAAGCACTTGAGACACGCACACACAATATCGAGAGACAAGTTTGCTTGTGAGACTGCAGCAGACCAAGGCCGTGTTTCAACAACCTCGGCAGGGTTGAGCCAACAGCAGCAATTGAACAAAGGCAGGCCGGCAGAAAAGAAAAAGAAAAAAAGGGGGGCTCGAGCGCCTTGCATCTGCGCTCATGGCCCATCTCTACCACCATGTTTTGCTAACTACTGATTACTGGTATAACTAACAGAAAGATTGCCCGCCCTGTCTGAATTGACACGGAGGAGGGGGCGGGAAAGCAGCCCATTAAGTTTCCCAAGCAGCAAGATTATAGTGCATGCAGCTACAGAGGGGACACGCTAAAAGCCACGCATACTTCAGCGGGGGGGGGTTTCAGAGAGGGGGCCGTCCAGGACATGGTTTAGAAGCAGCTCATACATGGGTAGCTTTTGTGTGTAGATCCAAGGTGGAGAGAGGGAGAGTGAAAGAGGAGCACCACCACAACAGAGAATAGGGGAGCAGCAAATGGAGGTGAGCAGGCAAGCCAGCAGGAGAGAGATGCCACGGGGTGTATGAGGCGTGAATGGGGATTTCAATAGCGCCATGGCTGTTTGGGCGATGGAGATGGGCTTGCATGACTAGTTCTGGGCCTACGCTAGAGGTTGCTAGGGACCAACCAGGGAAGAAGCCCCGCGCTAATAAAGCAGAGCAGCTTTCGTTGCTCTCGCTGCTCTTCCGCGGGGAAGGTGTGATTTGAAGTGGTGTGCGAGATGGCGAATTGATCAAGCAGGATGGCGATGCGGGGGAAGGACCTGGAGCCGAGAAATCCTGCACGCAGACACAGAGCAAAGAATCCGGGTGAGTCTATGATGATTGGATTCTCATCTCATATTGGCACCTGGCAAGCTAAAGCAAAAGGACGAAATTGACGAGCTGGGCTACGCTTGGCAAAGGATATCCAACAATTACAACCAGCCTTGCCCATTTACTTTTTTTGCTTTTCAGCTTCTCGGAATGCCTGGGAGGCAAAATGCTCACAAGAAACAACTGTGCGCAGGCGCCACGCTACCTCCGCTGTGCAACAAAAACCTTCTCTCGCAGGATTGTGCATCTCCTGTGCTCCTGTCGAGCACCTGGCCATGTCGCTGGCCGTTGAGAGCGGGCTTGACCAGGGTTTTGGCCGTATGCACTCACTTCTGCCACATTGCTCAGCGAGCGCTTTCCGCTGACTGTTTTTCATATGCTTTAAAGCGCTGTTCATGCAGGAAAATAATAAAAAGAGCTTTTTGGTTTTGTGATTCTAACCAGGTTCTCCTTTGCCTCGGCCCGCCGCCACGGGATAGACGCCAGGAATAGGCCAATCAATGACGCGTCCGCCTGTCGGGTCGTTGATAAAGGATACTCGGTCTGCTTCGACAGCTGAACATGTCAGGTTCTGTGCGCGCAAGGAGCAGACAGCGATATTGTACATGCGCATGCACGACGCTTGATGAAGGGCAGCATCTCGCGAGCTTGGAGAACGAAACGCAACAGCGGTGGCTACTGGTTAGTGACCCCCCTGCTGCAATCTGCAGAGACCCATGCCGTCGGGATCAGTGTCGCAGTAGCGCAAGCCACTCGACTTGTTGTCCCACCAGGGAGTCAACGCAACCAGGTCAAACGGCTAGCGGAGATTTTGGTCTTCCAACGGTAGGGTGTTGTGGCTGGGCTCATGATGTCAGCAGTTCAAGTACGGCTTCGGCCGGCGCGGGAGGCAGAGGCGGCCAGTGTTTGCCATGAGGAACCAGAGCATGGCAAGTTTCTCCCTTGGCGAAACAAGATTTGACCATGGAAGCCTGCTGCTCGTTGGAGCAGCCGACGCAAGGTTCCAGTCTTGCCTCCGCACGTCCAACTGCTCGAGTGGACGTACGCTCTGGGCCGACGCCGACGCCTGGGTTGCGCCTGTCGTAGAATTTAGTTATGACATGGACGGGTAAAGATCCAGCGCACGCTAAAGTCTATCTTGACGCGGTTGATAACTGGTGCAAAGTCCGCGCATGGAGCTTTCTCCGATTTACATCGCCCGCACAATGTTGACGGCGCTGCGGCACTGCTCCGTAGGCGGTAAAAAGGCAGCAGGCCATCCAGCGAGTTATGGTGCCCATGCTGTAATTTTTCCTTCGAATGTAGCATCCATAGCACGATTATCAGTGGTTTTACCGGTTTAAGCAGGTTGGTTCTTCCGATGCGCCTTGCTTCTGATTCTGGACACAGCTTTGCTACCGATGGGCCTGCCCCCACCAATTCACGAGGCCTGCAGAAGCGTTTGGCTACGTACGGCACCTTGCAGACGATAGTGAACAGGTGATTCAATGTCTTATGTGACTCCAATAAATGCAACCCTGCGCCCTTTCTTTTTTTTTTTAGGTCCCGCCCACCAAGATAGGCGATGCGCTGTGGCTACTCATGAATCAAGGTCGGAACTTGTGCCATGTTCCTGCCTGGGTAACCTTTCTTACACAGCATGGAGTAGTTACTCGGTATTTGGTAGCGGTAACCAAGTTTCAGAGAGAAACTTTGTATACTCAGGTCGTGTAATCTGGCCGCGACTGCCTAGTCATACCGCTGGTAATGCAAGAGCCACCGGCATGAGGCGATAGTACAGCAGCGGACAGCTAGCAAGCTGTCTGCGACGTAGAGGAACGCCACTTTCATGCAATTCGACACGTTAGAAATGAACCCAGAAGACGAAACTGAATCCACGAAGCCTCATCAGCCGCAGGTTGATTCGTCAACCGAGTACTGTGCGCAGTGGCTTGCCACGATATCTGACGTGCAACCGGACGAGACCGGCCACCCCTCACAAGCACAACCTTTTTCGCAATCTCAGGCAGAGTCCTCTATCCCCGATCAGTCCCGCACATCTCCCGTCTCTGATGAGTTTCTTTGCCGTGTGACGTATCACCTTACAGAGGCTCATGGTCCGCAGGTGACGCCGAGCCCGGCGCCATCATGCATTGCCTCTACGCCCCCTCCGAAGCAAGACCACTTCCCCGGGGTCTTGCCAGATACATTCTTGCGAGCTCGGCCGTTCGAAGCCTCCAAGTACGAAAGACGGCCCCGACGCAAAACCCGGCCAGACCGTTACGACACCAACCGCCAGCACCATGACGCCAGGGTCTTGTCTCGGCGCGAGCGAAGGGAGCGGAAAAGACAGCTGCTACGTTCTCGTAAAGAAGTGTGGAGTAATTTTTACTCATCGGCCACAGAAAATAGACAGATCCTGGTAAAGGCGCTTCCCCAGCCAAGTGGTGCGATGATCTGCGGATGGCTTACATGGACAACAGATGAAACCGACCTTGGCGACTGGGGCTTTTGTCAACGGTCGAGGGTCTGTTGCAACTCCAAGTGGGTGGCCCCTGATTGGTTTTGTTGGGGTTTTGCTAATACTGAGAAGTGACCGACTTGACTTTCAATGAGCTGACGTTTCCGATTATCCGAAAACCGATGCCGACTCGGGCAGCTTCGTCGCAGCGGCCCAATGGAGCTCGTGATCGCAGCTTTGAGCAGCACCGGCAGCTATCTAACAGCAGTGAAAAGACCTACATGGATCCTGTAATTATGGGGGCTTCTGCAGAGACTCCTACACCCCCGCTGCGACGTACACGTGGCGATGACGGAAGGCAAGTAGAGGATAGTCGACAGAACCAGCATTCAAGGCCCAAGCAGGATGCTTGTTCAGGGCCTACTACACCTATACCGATTACAAAATATGTAGATAGTGGAGTTGATGCCATGAGCGACTTTGGAAATCTGGCACAGCATGAGTCAGAAGACGTGCGTCAATCTCAGTCTCTCCCTGTCGAGCCGCACAGTGTCACTGCGGGAGCCTCCTACGCGCAATGGTACTTTCCAACTCCAACTGATTTAACTGGGCTTTTTGGGCCCAGTTATATGTCCGATAGCATTTATTCATCCGCAAGCATGCAGAGAAGCCCGAGGTGGGCAGAAAATATTGCCCCATGCAATACAACACAATACATTCATGAACCGACGCAATACTCTCTTGATTATCACAATTTTAATATAGAGCATGACAGCTATACTGCTTCGAAACATGACTACGCTACAACTACCAATCTAGACGAATACTCGGTTTATGACACAGTTCCTGAAAGCAGACAGGTTTTGTACAAACCCGACGACGAAACCAAGGCATTCTGGAGACCAAACTTTTTGCGCTAGGTTCACTTGTATATTTTATATGTTAGTATAGTAATTTAGGGTACAATGATTATTCTGGTTCTTGGTCCTGCCACTTCTTTCTCAGGCTGGTGAGATCCATGCCGGTTTGTTCTGCCTTGCCGACAATAGAGCGAGCTTTGCCAGATACTGGTGCATCAATCATCTTGCCGTCCATGGTCCACGCCCCGCGGCCTGCAGCCGACGCTTTGTCATCTGCAATAACAACTCGTACTGCCCATTCCACCTCTTCCGGCGTCGGCGCAAACAGCCTTTGCACAATCTCGACCTGTGACGGATGAATACACTGTTTGCCGTTAAATCCCATGGCTTTTCCACCGTTGCACTCCTCTTCGAGCGTCTTGAGGCCTTCAGACCCACGGAAAGAGGTGCAGACGAGATCGATGGCGCTGGGCAGACCAAAGGCCTTGGCGGCAGTGACAATGGCCGAACGCGCGTAGAGAAACTCGGTGAGAGATGGTGTGCGCGTGATGGACAAGTCGAGCGCGAAATCCTCGGCGGCAAAGATGAGCCCGCTCAGGTACGGCGAAGCCCTACAGATGGCTGGCAGGTCCATGACGGCCCTGGCGGACTCGATCAGGGCCACAATCTTGATGGGCTCCAGATCTTGGCCGCCTGCGCGTTCAGCGGCCTTTTGCCGCAGCACGTCGGTGACAAAGTGCAGGTCGGCGGCGGACTCGACCTTGGGCACGACGACGGCGTCGACGAGCGGCTGCGCGGCAAACGTGGCGAGGTCGTCGAGCGCAAAGGGCGTCGAGACGGCGTTGATGCGCACGGCAAGCTCCGAGACGCCGGACGGGCGGCCGGAGAGGGAGGAGATGTGCGAGCGCAGGTGCTGCCGCGCAGAGGGCTTGGCGGACGGAGTGACGGAGTCCTCGAGGTCGTAGGTGATGTTGTCGCTGGTCAAGCCGAGGGACTTGGTGAGCATTTTCTGAGAGGAGGCGGGGACTGCGATTTGAGGTTAGCAATTTGACAGGGGAATTTTATGAATATGAGGAGGAGGCATGTACCGTATAAGAGGGAGCGCCGTAAAATGGCGGATGATCTGCCGGCAGTCGCCATTGCGTCGAGGTGAGTGAGAAGAGATGGGCAGATGGAGAGGAGGCAATGTGAACGGAGAAAGGAGTACGGCGAACAGCCTCAGAGCGAGCTTGGCATGGGCTGAAAAAGACTATAGTCTAGAGTTTTGGCACAGTTTCACCAGATTTAAATGCCATTGAAGAAGCCGATATGATTTCCCTGGGATAAAGTGACGTCGCCGAGGCCCTCTCCACTGCACAGTGAAGCTCGTCTCCCAGACGGGACTAGCGCGTTGTCGCCAAGCACGCAAGTACCTCACCACGCAAATTTGTCTGCGCAGGTACAAAGAAAGCTGTCAAACTGCCACGCCAGCCCATTTCAGCTCGAACGTTGCGTACCTGAGAGGGATGTCCACGTAAAGCTTGCGCGCGACACCATTACCCAAACCGACTGCGATTCCCCCGAGAAGCACGATTCCAGAGCATTACGGGCTGCCGAACAAGCTTTCCAACTTTCAATTTCTACTCTCCGATACACTTGTCCTTTTCCTTGCGCCGACGGACGACAGACGAGCTGTGCGCCGCGCAAGAACCTCCTGATCCCAGGGTCCCAACGCCATCATCGGACCACGTTGGCAACATCCTCAACGCTCGACGATAAACGACACACATAACGTGCACACACAGAACCGAGATGGACGCCGCGAATCCTATCCCCGGCACGCTGAGCTGGAGACTCTCCTCTCATCCGATTACGCTCCTGACGTTTCTCGGCTTCAGAATATGTACGACTCTCCCTCCCTAGACGGGACGACTCCAACGGCCGGCCTCTTTACGGTGTGCGCATTTGCTAACTAATGGTATAGCTAGCGTTGTTGTATATTTCCTCGGCCTCTGGGTCATCAAGAGCATGTACGACTTTCTCCCCAAACCCCCCAAACCCCACAGGCAAAATGATCTTGTCACTGACCGCAGACCCCTCCAGGATCATGATCTTCATCATCACCATCCTCCTCCTCGCCGCCGACTTTTACTACCTCAAGAACATTGCCGGCCGTCGCCTCGTCGGCCTCCGCTGGTGGAACGAGGTCGACCCCGCGACGGGCGACTCCAAGTGGGTATTCGAGAGCAGCGAGCCCGGCACCAAAATCATCAACCCGACCGACTCGCGCTTCTTCTGGCTCAGCCTCTACGTCCAGCCGCTCCTGTGGATCCTGCTGGCCGTCCTGGCCCTCGTCCGTCTGCAGTTTCTGTGGCTGCCTCTTGTTGGTGAGTTGGTCCCTCTCTTCCCTGCCCAGGTGTCTTGGATTTGTGCTAATCTTCTGTCAGTCATTGCTCTTGTGCTCACCGTCATGAACACGTTGGCCTTTTCGCGCTGCGACAAGTTTAGCCAGGCTTCCAACTTGGCCGGCAGCGCGTTTGGCACGACGAATCTGGCCAGCACGCTGGCGAGCAACATGGTTGGCCGCTTCTTCTCGCGCTAAAAAAGAGGTGGTTGCGCGTACGGTGAAAGTTTTTTTCCGAGTTGGAGGTGGAATGCATTGAGGAAATAATCAGAGCGGCTTGTGGAATCATGCTGGTCGATCCAGGAAACGGTTCGTTTGTTTTTGTGCTGTTGGCGCGCGGACAGGTATCATGAAATGCGTATGCTGCTATCGCGGCATATGTATAATTGTACTCGGAAATCAAAAGGGTTTATTTTCCAATTTGACACTGCGTGGTGACTGTCGTTATCGAAAAAAAAAATATTAAAAGCGTTGCTAATATATTAATGCAATTGGCCATTTTGAAACCAAATTGACGAGTGTCGATTAAAAGCTCCTTATAGTATGGAATTGCACAGCTGATTTTCGAAACCCAACATTGCGTGACGACTGTGTATCTGGGCAGAGTATAAACAGTATTGGTATTATATGAACGAATGCAATTGGCTAGGTATGTGCTCGTGGATGTAAAAAAAATAACAAGATCAACCAGTGCCGCTCAAAAAAGCTTCCTTTTTCATTTTACAAGAACGCATCCAAATCAGGGCCACTCCCATCATAGCGCCAGCCATTAATATCCCACATGTTAAGGAAACTAAATTCAAATTCGCACATGAAAGCCCCATCTCTAACGTCTCCCGCCTGCGCGCTGAATCTCGCTATCCAGATGCGCCTCTTCCTCCTCCAGCCGGCGAATCTCGTCTTCCGTCATGCCGTCCTCGACCAGGTGGCGCGACACGCCCTGCGGCGTCGCCGCCCGGCTGTCACTCTCCTCCTGCGCTCTGGGATGCTCCAGCGGGGCATCCATCGCCGCCGCAGCATCCTCCGTGTGGGCGCGACGGCTGCCGACGTTGTCGTCGTGGTACGGCGTGAGGGCCGGGTCCGAGGCGTTGGCGTGGCCGTCCTTGGGGAAGCTCGACAGCTTCTCCTGCTCGGCGGCGTGCGTCTGGTCGCCCAGCGCGGCGGCGCTGCGGCTCCTGCGGCGGCGGCGGCGGCGCAGGAAGAAGAAGACGCCCAGCGCGGCGGCCAGCAGCGCGGCGACGCCGACGCCGACCGCGATGCCAACAATGGCGCCCGTGCTCAAACCGCCGCCGCCGCCGCTGTGACTACTACCGCTGCCGCTGCCGACTGTCGGGAGGTTGGACGTGCCGTTGTTGTTGCTGCTGCTGCCGCTGCCGTTGGGCTGAAGCGGGCCGGCGGTGCCGCCGTGGCTGCCGTCGAGGGATGACCCTTCCTTGCCGTCGCGGAAGCCGGAGCTTGCGAGCGCCTGCTTGGCCATGGCCACCTTGTCCGGGGACTGGACAATGGAGAAGGCCGCCGAGTAGGTGTAACCCATCAGGCCGTCAACGGTCCAGTTGACGCCCAGGACCATGGGACGACCAAAGTCATTGGCATGTCTTAGGGCAAGGATCTGCGAGTTGAGTATGACGTTTCTTTCTATGCCTGTCTGAGTGTCTATTATCATGGCGCACCGCCGTGTTAGCATTTTGATACTTTTTTTTCCTTTTCGTTCTGGCGTCGTCAAGAAGACCGGAGTAGGGAGCAGAACAGCTGCTTGAAAAGCCGGCATTTGCCTAGGCACTTGGGGAGAGGGGCGAAGCTTACTCGTAGAAACATCTCCGCTTGTATCCGAGGGCGAGCCCTTCGCCAGCTCCTTCAAACCTCCCGCCTCGGCCACGCGCATCATCGACCGGTCGACGTACCACGTCAGGGCCATTACCTGGACTGTATCGTTGACCAGCGTAAATGGCACCTGGATGTCGCCGCCGCCGCCGCTGCCGCCGCCATCGGCCGAGCTGGAAGACTGGCTGCTAATGTAGACCTCTTCGGACTTGAAGCTGACTGTGAGCTCGTTCTTGAACCCGGACGGCCCGCTGGGCTGCGTGTTGCCGCCGCTCATCGTCGCCGTGGACGGGGTCTTGTCGGTCGGCACAGGCATGATTTGTGACACTGTGCCAGACGGGCCGCCATCCAGGTTTGTTTGGCCCGGGCCACTCATGGCTGCGTTGTGTGTATGTATATATGTATTATATCGTTAAAAGGTCGTTTGTCCCCAAGATCTGGCACCCGTCTCTCGGTGCTCCTATCCGTCGTCGGTCCGCTCTCCTTTCTCGACAGAGAGATTCAAAAAAGCAAATACTGTCGAAGCAGCCCGACGGCTTTCGCAAAGAACTGGGGGTATGTAGGAAAACAAAAATATTTCGGTCGTTCGCTTCCTTGTCAAGAGGATGTTTCTCTCGCCAACCAAGTCTAGCCGCTTTCGAGAGGGAGGTAAGAGAGAGGCTTCCTTCAAGACAAGGCTGTGCTGCTGCTTCTTTTTTTGGGTGTGTGATGCTGATGCAAGATTGTGGAATTTCGCAGGCGCGCGCGCAAAAGCAAACCATCCGAGGAGGGCAACAAGAAAAAGAACAAGGCGAACTTGGGTCGTTGTCCCCAGTTTGACTCCGCCTGGGGTGGTGTAAGCGCCCGACGAAGAGGCTGTGTCCACAAACAGGGGTCCTGATCTGCAAGGTGACAAAGAGTTGTCACTTCTCAGAGTTGGCCCTTCACCGCTGGGGAAAAAGACAATCTTTTTGCGACAAATGAAACCTGTTTCAAAAACAGGATTCCCAAGACGCAAAAAAAGGACGTCGAGGAGAGAATAGGGAGCGGGTGGGTGGTGAAGTGCGGCTGGGAAAAATGGAGGGACCCTGGACACGGTAGATGGTCTTTTTGTTAGTCAAGGCTGATTTTCAGGCCAGGTTCGCCATAAGCCACACCTCAGGCTCGGGTCGTTCTCAGCGTTTCTATTTTCGAGGCCTATGTGTACACTTGGTTTCCTTTCGCTTCTTTCTTCTCTTTATAATGTCACAGTCGCAAGATGAATCTACCAGCACTCCTTCCTCTCAGTTGGACCATTTATCGTAACAGACTCGATGGAAAGGTGACTCTCCTTCTCCGTGAGCTAAAACGGCACTTCCCGAACCTTAGTCAGGACACAAAATCCCTGGTAGCCTGAGCCTGGCCTCCCCAGCATAGCAGAGTGGTAACCTCTGCGCGCGAGCGCAGCCTACTTCCGAATTGGGTATCATCTTAAGCTCCCAGTCATCAGCGCAGCCTGGCGGGCTCTTTGACACTCGTTTTCTGTCTACAATTTTTTCTCAAGTGTTGTCTTCTTGTCAAATGCTAAATGTAAGAAATGGATAAAACCCATAGTTTACGAAATAAAACCCTCATTTTCTTCTCTCTCGCATCATTCTTCAATACAGCTCGCACCTGCAGCGAGTCGCCTGACCCACTGCGGCTGACGGGCTGGTCTGGTCTCTCGCAGCGTCAATCTTCTCTGGCTGCTTCTCTCGTTCTTGCGTCGTTTGCAGCCTCCTGGAGCCTTGTTTTGACAGGAGACGCTTGTATTTGGTGCGAGCGGATCTGCCTCTTCAACTAAAAAAGCTTACATTTGGTGCTGCGGCTCCGAGGCTGCTAAGAATAGCACTATATCAGCATGGCGTCCTGGTAGGATAAACGATCATCATCAACATTGTGCGCTCGTAAAGAGGCTCGCTTGCCTCACACGCTTATACAATCACAATTTCTCAGGCCATTTCTAATTGATTGCCCACATCGTCGTTCAATTCTTGATATTACATATGCCGCCCTCTAATGCCACATCTATAACAAAAATATGTACCAGAAAAGCCCTAATTGTAGTTGTGTGTTGTAAACGAAACGCCCGACCCGGATATACTTGTTTTCTTGTTCAAGTCATTTGGAATCTCTTTATGCAAACGTCATGGAAATCTCCTTTTCCTGCCCAAAATCCTCATCATCCAAATCGTCATCGTCGTGCGACGGCTGTGACCATGGGTCCGCAATCGCCATGTTGGGCAGCGTCTTGGACGACGTCAGCCCCGGCCGAGTGAGGTCGTCATCATACTCATCGGCTGGCGCCGGCTGGAACGACGTGTCAAACGTCATGGAAATCTCCTCCTCGTAGTCGGGCTCCGCGTGATACGCCGCCGTGTTGACCACGCCATTGTTCCAGCTGGCCTTGCGCGTCACCGTGTGGTCGTCCGGGCCGAGCGTCGTCGCGCCGGGCCGCATCGGCAGGGTCTCGGCGCTCTGCGTCTCACGCAGCGGGTTGGCGTTTGCCAGCTGATTCACCGTCGCCGACCTGGCCGACGCCGGGCCGGATGTGGGTGACGTTGCGGCGGGAATGTCGAGCTTCATCGGCGGCAGCGTGGACTGGATCTCCTTGATCTGTAGCACCTCCGGCTCCGGCTCTCGGTAATTGTCTTCGTTGGCCAGCTCGGCACGGATGGCGTCAATGTCAAATAGCACGCCAGAGTTGGCGTTGGACGACTTGGCACCCGCCGACGCCTCGCCGTTGCCGTTCTTGGCTGCTTCTGCGTTGGCCGTCTCCTCGTAAATCTCCCACTCCTCCTTGTCCGTCTTCTTCTTGCGGCCAAAGAGGCTGAAACGAGACGACTTGCGGTTGTTGGTCTTTTCCTCCTTTTCCAGCTCCTTGCGCGCTTCCTCGATTTCGTTGATGAGCTCGCGCTGGCGCTCGCCGTGGTTTTCCGGATCCGGGTCCTCGATTTCGCTAAACTCTTCACTCGTCACCGTCCAGCCACACTTCATCAGCAGCATCGGCATGGCCTTGCGGTATTCCATGTGGCCTGCTACCAGCTCCGTTACGTCCATGTTCTCGATCCATGGGCACTCGTCGATGGGACCCAGGCCCGCGACGCGGCGAATGCCGCCGTTGGTCAGGCGGAACAGGTAGCCCAGAATCCAGTCGTTTCGGTTGTAGCCGTTTACGAAGCGGCCCGCCACGACGGTGCGCGCCTTGATGAATTCCTCCCGCTTGACCACGACCGGCGAGCCAAAGATGTAGGCGTTTTGCACGAGGCCGTAGGCGCCCTTCTTGGCCAGCTCCTGCAGACACGAGTAGATGACGCGAGAGCCGAGCGAGTAGCCAACTAGGGTTATGGGTCTTGTGCCCAGGCCACGCTCGATAATGGAGTCGGCCAGAATCAGCCCGGCAGCGGTGGCTCGGTCTAGGGAAACAGCCCAAGGGTTGTCAATCAGGTACGACAACTTGGTCAGTACCAGGGGCAACTGCAGCGCCGCCATCAGACTCATGAGGATGGTGTTTCCCAAGATTTGCTGAAGACCCTGCGTCAGGGCTTCGGTAGCTAGAATGTTAATGGTGTCACCCATGCTGCGGAGCATTTCCGGCTCCCACAGTACCGAGTAGATATCACCCATGATGGGGTCGACCGTGCTGTACGGAAGACGGACATCATCCATCTTGCCCGTCAGCCAGCCGGACACGGTGACGATGAGGTTGACGCGCTTGTTGTTGTGGAGCGGCCGGTACTCGAACGTCTTGACGGCACCCGTTCGGCGGCCGGCGGCGCGAACTCCAATAATGCTGCCCGACGCGGCGGCCGAAGAGGTGATGATGGCGGCACCTCCCGCGCCGGCGAGGAAACTGCCCGTGCCCGAGACGCCAATGGTGGTGAAACCTGCAGCGAGACCAGCACCAATGACCGGCGCCAGCAGACCGGCCGATAGACCGATGACGAGGCCACCACCGACGGTGGCCAGGCCCATCATCATGTATCGACGCTTGAGTGCCTTCTTTCTGCGCTCCTCCATGTGCTCATCCTCGTTCCAGTTCTCTTTCTCGGCAGCTTGCTGCATCTCCAGCGCGTCAGTCACTCGCTTCTCGAAGCGGCAAATGTCGATCCAGCTGATATCGAGTGATTGCGCCACGCGCTCTAGCAGGATTCTTGAACGTGCATCATAGATGGAATCGGCAATGAGAACGAGGAAAATATCGCAAAGCACGGTCCACCGTAGATCGATATCAATCTTGTCGGTATCGGGCATCTGTGACGGCGTTTGCACGTCGGGCACTTGGTCCGACTCGGCCGCTTCGTATGGCGGGGGCGCTTCTGCCGGTCGTTCCTCGGACGGCGTGGAGCTGATGACGGAACTTCTGTTGGAGTCGGCCATTGGGTTCTTGACGCGCGAGTTGGCCAACAGCGTTGGCGTCAGATCGCCAGGCTGGACACCGTGCTCGGCCAGCTGCTCAATCATGATCTGCTCGGCTTCGCTGATATCCATGTGCGCGTATAGTCTCATCATCATCTTTTGCCCCCACATCTTCATCGCCGATGCCGATATGTTGACCATTTTCTTGATCTTCTTAGGCATCTCTAGTTGAACTTCTACTTTTTCCGCCTCGGTGACAAGATTGGCGATTTCGAGGCGCACCAGGCCAACGTAGGCGATACGTTGGCCTTCGGTCAGGAGATCCTTGGTTGCCTGCATCTGGGAGACGGCATCCCGGGCGTCCTCGTCGTTCATGCTCGTACCGCCTGCGTTGGCGTCCTTGAATAGATATTGCGTATGTTCGTCCATGCTGGTTGCGGACTCGGCATCCTCATCCATGACCACGCGCGTGTAACCCTTGCCGGCGCCGCCCAGGCCTGCGTAGCCGTAGTCCTCGACGTCTTCCTCCTTCATCTCGCGGGCGATCAGCTTGTTATCGTCGTTATACATGTCGTATCGCGCAAATGACGGCATCTCCTGCCAGCCCTCATCTTCTTCGTCCTCTTTAGCCTCGGGCTGCACCTGAAGCTGCTGGTGGGAGAACTCAGAGACACCCATGCCGTTGCTAGCAACGCTGGTATCTCGACTGTGCGCCACCCTTGGG
This sequence comes from Aphanocladium album, assembly GCA_029218145.1. Taxonomy (NCBI): domain Eukaryota; kingdom Fungi; phylum Ascomycota; class Sordariomycetes; order Hypocreales; genus Aphanocladium; species Aphanocladium album. The sequence goes on from JARDXD010000251.1 coordinate 14,034, forward strand.
TTGGCGCCCGTGGCCCCGACGCGCAGTTCCTGGCTCATACGGCCGTGGCTTGCAGCTCCGGTCGATGCTCGAGGCCGATGCCCCTTGCCTTGTTTGGATGAGTCTGTAAACTGCTGTTCTGGCCGTGGCTTGTCGGCCGCATCGGTGAGCACCACGGGGCCATCTTGCTCGTGTTCCCGGGGGGTGTGCGGCCGCGCAACCGGTGTCGTGGCGCCAGGAGTTGTTTGGTCCGTTTCGGGACCTGTTGTAGGTTCTTTAAGTTTCGCGGCATCATCCTTGTCGTCTGCAGTCTCCCGCTTCTTCACCGCATCCTTCTTTTGGGGCGAGGTCGCGGCCGATTCGGACTCGATGACGGACTGCGCATCTTTAAAGTCGGCTTCATCACTTTCACCATCAGACTCTGCAGCCTCCTTCACCGGCGCGGGCTTGGCTTCGACATGGCCGTTGGTGGCGGCGGTATTTTGCTGCTGCTGCTGCTGCTGCCCAGGCTGCTTCTTCGCTGGGAGAGCAGCTGCTTCCTGGGCAGCAACCGAAGCGGCGGGCTCGTCGGGTTTCGATTTCGACTCGGGTTCTTTGGCCGCGGCTTTTGTCTTTGTCTCCTCCTCTGCCTGCTTTGCCGCCACCTCTTCCGGCGTCGGCGTCGGGAATCGCTTTATGGGCAGACCGAAATCGTCGAACAAAGGCTGCGTCATCGTGCTCGGGGCGGCGGTGGGCGCAACGGCGGTGGGCGCAGGGGTATCTTTGGCCGTGCCCATTATGCGGGCTAGTTTATATTAAAAGAAAAGAGAAAAAGGGTACAAGAAAAAATTATATAGAGAATAACTTCTTTTCTTTAAAAATCACGCCCTCATCCAAACTGGGACTCATCTAGGCCGATCCGGACGGGACGTGATTGATCATGAGCAGTGAGGGACGCAAGTTGTCTTGGGGGGGAGAAGCTGTCTGATGGAAAAGGGCGGCGGTCGAGGAGAAAAAAGAGGCATGCTCCACATTTGAAAAATACAGGGCCTGCAGTGGGTGTGGAGGGGGTCTTTTAGCGGTTTTAGCGGACACGATGCCACTAAGACTACAGGCGCCATGCAGGTCCCAGATGGCCTAAAGCAGCCAAGAGACGCCTAATAAAGGGGCTCCTACAGCGCCCCAAACGCGGCATCGGATGCGCTAGATCGGAGAAGGGAGGTTTTCTGTGTTGCTGGTTGTTGTTGGAGGGAGGAAGTGGCTGTTTTGACAAAGTATAGGTACTGTAAAGGTGAGGCGTCATTGGAATGCTCGCCCCCTTAAAAGTGCCGCGGGAATACCAGTAAGAACCTGCCAAGCAGCTCCTCTCCATACAGCTCTCCATACTGGACGCTGCAATCTCCCCCCGTTGCACTGCGCCTCTCCTAATTACGTAGCGCGCAACGCCGAATCGCTGGTCAGAAAACAGGTTAAAAAGACAGTCTTGCTAAATTAGGCGGCTGCGAACACGAGAGGGTCAGTCGCTGTCCAAGGTGGGGTCATAGCATGAGACAACGGACTGTGATGGTCAAGACGGGCTTCCCCGCCTCCAACGACACCTCCCCAAGGATCGACCAAGTCGGTGAACAATGTGAAACGGGGTATGTGAGTGCTTCATTGTTTGCCAGCATCACAGGCTCGGACATCACAAGCGATGCAGAATGACGAAAACGGCATGCAATACTTGCAGACTCTGCAACACGCAGCCGACGATTATAGTAGGGGTATTATAATCAATTGTGCTTTTACATGTGAATTATGCATGACTTGACCCAGAAAACTCCAAATTCAACAGAAGCAGATACATCACCAATCCAGCTTTACTCGTTGCCGTCGCTGCCCGCATCGCCAGCGCCATTCTCCGCCGCACTGCCCTCTTCGTTGCCTGCCGTCGCGCCCTTGGCCCTCCGCCTGCGCTTCTTCTTGGGCTTGTCGTCTCCCTCTTTCGGCTGCTCCTTTTCCTTTCTCCTCCTCTCTTCCTCGAGCTGCTGCGGGCTCTTTTTGGACTTCTTCACCGACAGCGGATTCGGCTCCTTGACGCCGCCGTATTTCTTCTTTTTCTTGTCCGCCGCGGTCTCGAGCTTGGCGCCGCCTTCTTCCACGTCGTCGTCTTCACTCTCCTTTTCTTCATTATCCTCACGCTTTCGCTTCTTGTTGGGGTTCTTTTTCAGCTCGGCGCGAAACTTGGCCTTTTCCTCCCGCATCCGCACCTCGGCGCTGTCGTCGGCCATGGGCTCCAGGATCATGACGCTGCGCTTGATGTAGATGAGCGGCACCGCGCGCACGCCGCGCAGCGCCCGCCGCACCTCTTGGCTCTGGCTCGCGACCACGTACCGGTGCTTGTTCTGGCCCGACTGCTTGGGGTCGACGACGGAGGAGAGGCACTCGAGCGTCGACAGCGGCTTGGGGTACTGGTCCGGGTGGTGGCCGCAGCGGCGGCGCTCGTAGTTTTTGGCGAGCTCGATGGCGTCGCGGATGCCGGGCTCGTTTTTCTTTTCGTATAGCTTTCGAATCTCGCACTGCGTAATCACTGGGAATGGTGAGCTACGGATTCGCACGCCATCGCAGGTATTCACGCCGTTGTCAACTTACTGGGCTTGACTTTGCCGTGCACTGTGCGTTCCAATCCTGCTGTCAAATCCATCTTGAACCGGCAAGCGTCTTCGACCATTTCGGCGTCCACTGTCCAGAACGTTAGCAACTCGTCCATCCCAAAGTTGTCACCACCGTCGAGTCGGTGGGCTTGCAGCTTTCGTACCCAAAACTTGATAGGCTTCACGGAAACCAAACGTCATGCAATATTGCTCCATGAGCTTGCGGTATTGTTTCGAGCGTTTTCCTCTCATTTTGGCGGTATTGTATGTGGATTGAGGAGTCGTAATATGGCCAAACCAGAGCTCGTCAAGTAAACGCTTCACTTTTTTCTAGCACTAGCCTTGAGGCTGGACCAGAATAAATTTCTTATCGCGTTGCTGAGGCGGGCCATGCACGTGCGATAAGAAACTTTTTTTTTTGGCCGTCGCAGGTGGAGCTTTAAGATCTGCCAACGGCGCGGCGCTGCTCCGGCCACGGCCCCGCGCAGGTTCCACCACTCCCTCACCAGCACTGTACAACTGAACTGATCAACGTGAAAGTTGTAGATTACTATTCATAAAATAATAAAAAAGCGTATAAAAAAGATTCAAGATGCTATGATGAAAAAAAAAAACGCTCTGTTCCCATGCCCTAATAATGCAAAATCCCATGCGAAATTATTTCGTAACTGTTTCTTGTAATGCCTGCACTTTGTCGCGTTATCGCTCTAGCTGTTTTCTATGCAGAGAGCTGCGACTACGCTAATATCGTCCATCTTGCCTGCGCACGGTTAGCTTCCTGCACCATTGATGTTTTTTGAACGAGTGCGAAATTCTCACCTCCTTCGCTGGCAAGGCCTTCTTCAATGGCATGTTCCATGAAGGGGCTCTCCGCGTACGGGTCCAACGCAATCGTCTTGGCCGCCGCGACGAGATCCTGGGCTGCCTGGTGCATGCCCCCGTTCCGCCCCCCTCGTCGTGAATCGTTCGAATCCGGTGCTGTAGCCTTTTCCCAGTTTTCGATGCTCGTGGAGATGATTTCCACAATCTCGTGGCTCCACAGGTTATCGATGACGCCGTCGCTCATGGCCAGGACCACGTCGCCGACCTGGAGCTCGACCCGGTCGATGACGGCATTGTCCTCGGGCGTGTCGGGGCTGTTGGTGCCCAACTGGCGCGGGCAGTCGAACCAGTGCCACTGCTCCTTGGTCTTGAAGACGATGGCCTTTTCGCTCGGGCGCACCACCATGACCTGGCAGTCGCCCACATTGGTCACGTACAGCAGCGGTACTGGCTGCTCGTCCGGCGCCCCGGGTGTCTTGTAGTGCAGCTGGGCCCCGCACGCCGTGGTCGTGCCCTGCCAGTCGTGCGCCGTGGTCGCTTCGAGCGTCTTCTTGTAGGCTGTGGAGAGCGACGTGACTGGCTGCGGTTCCGCGCCGGTCTCGCCCTTTGCGGGAGCGCCCGCACGGATCAGGTCGTCCTCGATCGCGGACGACCAAAAATGGAGGATCAGCCGAGCCCAAAGCCTGTTTCGGTCGAGTCGGGTTAGTAAAATGCGAACTCCGGTCCCCGATGGCTTACTCATCGGGGG
>JARDXD010001336.1:0-18177 GCA_029218145.1 Aphanocladium album
GGATGGGCGACTGGGGCCTCAATGGGGGGCTCCAGGGACGGTGGGCGACAGACGAGGCTCTGGCGGCGGGTGTGTTGCAACTTTGGCAGTGAACGGCCAGGAAAAGAAGGAAAAGACAGGCTCGGGAAAGGGAACCGTTCAGGGCATCCACCAGGTGAGGGTCGGGAGCGTCTGTGGTTGGTCCAAGCCGAGACGAGGTGGGTCACTGGGGGATGAGGGACGCGTCAGCTTTTTCCAGGCTTCATTCAAAGGAGCCATCACATATGTATGTGAGCATAGTTCAACAGTGCTCTGGCGCATGCTTGACACGGTTGCTTACTGACTACGGCGCTGCTAGCCTGAGCAGCCTCCCTACAAACTGCGCAAACAGGGCTGCCGTGGCTGCTCTAGCGCTCCGACGGCGCCCTTTGCACCTCTCCTACTCGCTGTAGCCTCGCTCAAACCCGCTCAAGCCCCCGCTGCCCGCTGAAGCGATGACGACGCTCAACTCCTGCCCAAACGGGCAACCAGGGCGCTGCGCCTCCAGCTGAGCCAATCATTCTCCTTCCCTGGGCCAGCAATTTATTTGCCTGCTCATATGTGCTTTATTTTTGGCTGCTCTCCAGCTCTTTTGCCAGCGCTGCGTGCATCTTGTTCCGTCTAGCGCCCGAAAGCTGACGTACTCTCTTGCTCTCTTTGTTTATTACACCTATTCCACCTGCATATGGCGTCGCTCCTCTTTGCTTGGTCCTCGTCTGGTCGTCTGTCCAATTCGCAGCTCGGCTTTCAATTTCGTCCAATGAATCTCTCCAGTTCTAAATCATTGACGCAACATCAATTCCCATCCGTCTGTCTCCCAATAAACACGCTTTAAAAACACTTGAATGTTGGCCCAGCGAATGGCACTCGAGGCACCCACCTGCCACCAGGGAACGGGCACTGCCACCACTGCCTGTGCCCCGAAACGCCCTAGCGCCAAACTTTACATTGATCTAGGGCGTGTACTTGTCTTTCGCCGTCTCGACAGTACCCAGCCAAGTACCTCTTCTCTCTCTCTCTCACACTCTCACACACAGGCAAATAAACTCCCGCGGCTGTGCTTTTTGGTGCCTCTGCTGCCTCGCATTCGGCAAACTGTCACTGCTCGACACCGTATTCCCCGTCTCAGGTCCTACCTACGCATACCGGCCTGCCCAGCGCCATGGCTGCCCCCTATCTCCGGCAGATAACATGATACACATCACCACAAGCTTTGCACCGCCTCGTGCCATGTACCTCAGTATCTCGCTGCCTACCGTGGCAGTGCTGTCTTAGCGCTGCTTTGGCCGTCTTATCCGCTACCATACCAGTAATTGCCCACCAAAACTGTCGTAGAATGTTCCCGCAGTGTTCCAGCTCAGGTCACGTGTGTTTCAGCAACATTCCAGTCACGTGCATCTCGGTCTCCCGGATATCGCTTTCGGGACCGACAATAGCGTTACTCCATTGGGAGACATTGTGCGTTTTTGACTTGATGCTCCTGACGATCCGAATTCTCAAAATCATTTCATATCATTATCGACAATGTGCCTCTCACCTCTAGACGGCCATCCTCTCATTTGTCTGACCTACCTATTCCCGACAAAGTATGCAGTTGGGTCTGCACGGCCGCTGCCAGTTTCCCAGTGCTGACCCTGCTCCATTGACGCTGCTACACCTTACCGGAGTTCAGGTGTATACATCTCACCCTTGCCACTCAACATACGGATTTCACCACAACTTCAACCATGAACCAGCCAGAATCGAAAGCAGCCTTACTTACTGGACATGCTTAATTCGACCCAGTGTCAGATTGGAACCCTGGTATTACCGCCATCGGGATATTTCGACGCCAAGGTCTTCCCTAGGTCAGCCCACGATGTGCCCATCGCCCGACGAGCTCCGATGCGATTCCCGCAGTGACATGGCCTCTGTTGCATCCTCAAATGCCGCAGAGATTATGCAGAGGCGAGCCTAGCAAAAATTCTTTTGTACCTGCCGTCTTCCGCCGCGCCTTTTCCCAAACTAGTTTCCGGTTCCCGTCGGCTGTATCGCAGAGTACGCCCAGATTCGATGGATGGTCGATGCCTAATTTCCCATATGCACGCACTCGGTTCCCTCGTGTTTGTAAATTCTCGTCGCGCAAGTATTATCTATTCCAAGCCCATTCACATCGTCACTTGTTTTGAAACTTGTAGCACCTCGGTAGTTATCCTACTTGTAGCCCTGCCAGCACCAGTCTCTGTAACATATATCACCGCGACATCTCATTGCCTCACGGCGCCTTTCGGCCCAACCTGAACCGTCTTCTCGAATCACGACGTGCATTAAATGCAGTCTGCATTTTATTCTCCATTACAGCCCAATGTCGTCTGGCCGCCATACATCACACGTGATGCAGGCGTTTGCATCTTCACATTCGCCAGTTGCATGCTTACCTAATCATGATCTGCCTAATCAACTTCAATCGTGGCCCAACTTCCCCAACATCCATCAAAGCACTCCCGGCTAGTTCAAAACAGGCCCAAGCTGCTCCGCTGCTCAAGCTTGCCGTTTTCTCGATTTACCCTCCTCGGGTGTGGTGATTTTGCGCACCCCGCGCGGCAGCTGTGCGGTCAAAGCTTTGTCCTGGGCACCACCCATGCCCTTTGGCATCACCGTTCGTCTCGTCTCTCCATCCCAGAGAGACCTGCCTGCTACCTACACACACTGCTGATCGACTGGCCGCTCCCGCGCGCTAGCTTTGCTCTCAACTGACTGCCTGCATCATCTCTCCTCTCGCCGTGCCTCGGTAAACATGACATAGCTGCCTCAAATGGTGAGGGAACAGCGCGGCCTCCCCGCCGCGGTGGTCGGCGGCCCAAAAGAAAGGCACATGCGTCAGGGCAGGCCCCAGTTCGACCCGTCTGCGCCTGTGCCTGAAGGTTTTGTGGCAAAGCTCGCCGTACCCAAGTCTAAGCATCACACGTATTTTGAATTCGTCGCCAACAAGAACAAGAAGAAGAAGCTCGAATATCAGGTTTGACCACGATGCCGTTGGCCCCCGTCACCTCTTCTTCGACTCACTGTCCCTAGGTCATCACCAAGAAAGAGCCCCCTCCAGGATTCGAGTTTGTCCCCATTGGCAATCCTGACCTGACCACGGCATGCAAAGAAATCTCTCGAGAAAAAGATGCCATGATCTTCATCGTTTCCGTAGGTGGCCAAGGGCCGCTCGACACCCTGTAGCCCCCGATATTAACGCCACATCGCGCAGACATCCAAGGCCGGTGCCTCAAATCATTTATCCGGCCACATTCACCGCATCGGCCACCATATCAGGGAAACCATTGTCGAAGAGGCCAAGGCCAGCCTGCAGCACTTTTCGCAGCTGCCCGTCGTGGAGAGCAATGGGGAGCCTGAGCCGATCCCCGACTCGCAGGAAGAGTATCACGCACAGGCTGACGCTGCCATCAGGGACTTGTTTCCGCGCATCCCCAACACGGATCGCCAGAGCATTATTGATCACTCCTTCACCCGAGTTAGTTTGTTTCCATTCCTTCACAACGCGCCGTGCAGAGTCTAACCGCACCGTCCAGGGCAATGCTATCCAAAGTGCCGCAAAGGAGCCGCCTGTCGGGCTTTCTCAAGATATCACCTTGGCCCGACGAGTGCAGCTGGCTGTGTTGGCGCATATTCGACACTCGCACACAAGGTATGATCAGCTGCTCAAGGAAACAAGCTGGCAGAATGCTCGCAAAGTTGTCGAGCAACTGTGTCTCGACACCCTCGTTCAGTGGCGAGGGGATGAAGAGACTGGGCGTGATCAGCTGGACGAAATCCTCCGCGAGGTAATCATCATTTCAGACTCGGAAACTGGAGACTCGGACGATGAGACTACCGATGACACCTCTGCCGAAGAAACGGACCTAGAACTTGCCGTCGCTGGACCGTCTCGTCAAAGACGCTCACGGCCACAAACCGGATTGGACACTCCCATGGAAACTCACATGGGCCAGCCTCCAACTCCGGAAAATGCACAATCCTCTCTATTTGATCCCCTACAGCAAGGTACCAAAACGCAGAGAAGAAACCAAAGAGGATTTAAGCGATACCGTGCCTGGGAAGAAGCCATCCGGCGCAATCGGGAAGTCCAGGATTATCCCACTGTCATGGACACTGACACTGTTTATTCGGCATATCTTCGACAGCAGCCGCTTCACTCTGTTACACCCGTGCAATCTAATCCCAGATCCGGATTCATTGGATATGTAAGCCCGCGCCCCATCACGCCGCCCTCCAAGGACATACCACTTCCATCAATTGAGCCCGTCTCGCCACAGACAATGGAGCCTTCCTTTATCCGGGCGGTACCTGTTCTCGAGCCTCAACAGCCCGAGTCGTGGAATAGCCAAGTTCCGTATCAGGTCAACCCACCTGCGAGACATTCACCCTTCACTGTAGCATCTGGACCTCCGCTGCATCAACCGGGAGCGCCGCCACTGGCCCCGGCATACCCCTACCAAGCACCATATGGAACAGAAGTATACTCCCGTGGTATTAGGCAAGTACATGACGTGCAACCACCTGCACATACCAGCCACTTTCCAGCAGATCCGTGGCCTGTACAGGGGTCGAATGCCGCTCGCCGAATAATCATGGATGCCAACAGGCCCGGAGAACGGTCAAATCCTATCGTTATGGAAGATAGGGGAGGCTTTTTCGAGCGGGTCAGCCTACCAGTTCCTGCATTGGAAGCACCTATTCTCGTCCGTGAACGCGAAATACGTCGCTGGTCTCGTCCCCCGGAGCCGTACGGATACCGCCAGTACGCTCGTCGCGACAGCCCAATGATCCAGGACCACGACATGGAAGACATTGAAACCTATCCCGCTCCACGCGAGACGAACATGATACCTCAATATTGGGGGCAATACCAGCCCGGCGCTCCACCAATGCCTATAGCAGCTTCCAACCACAGGGATCATGGTGCCATCCATATCCGCTCCGTATCGCAGCCGGACAACCATGTGGATTACCCGGGCGGATTTCCATCACCTCGTAGGGACGTGTGAGTGTGCTGGTTTCTTCCATCTCATTTGTTTTTACTAGACAAAACTTGCCTCGCAGACTTTGATGTGCTCACACGAAACAGAAATCAAAGCAGCTGGGGCAGAGATGGCCAGTATGCGCACGGACAGACCCGAGGACATGGGTACCGGTCACCGCCAATTCAGTCATCACCACGTCGGCACGGGCGAGGGAACGTGATTGTTCTCGAGTAGCCGATGGGTATGCTGGGTATACGTTTTTTGGAAGAATGACGGAGGATGAGCCATGATGATGGATGCAACATTTATTATACGTTTTTCATGAAATGATGGGATGCTCGCTGGCCGAATCATGTCGCAAATTTGCTTACCTGGTTTTTTTTGTTTAGAATGACTTTTTGTTTCAATCATCCAATTTGCATAGCGCTGCGGGAAAAGACCATCAAAGAACTATGACTTTTACGACGGTGCGAGGCACGGCATGTGGGCTGATGGATGATGATATTCTACTTGATGACTACAATATACCACTTTGACTTTTTTTTATCAACACAATCAATCCATTCTCATCACGACTCGGATCTCTTGATATAATGATTTCTAGTGTTTTTTATTGTAGTCTTTTATATCTGATATATACAGTCTCTTTGCTTTTCCGACAAATCCCAACAAACAAAAATAAATGTGAACCTTTTTTTCATCATACTCGGCTGCCGCCCCCTTTATGTATACTGTATGTGAATGCCTTTATCGTCTACCGCCTCGCGTACCCTTGGCGACGCCATTCGCACCCGTCGGGCCTCCGTGGCGCTTCTCCACGCCGAGTCCTCTTCTGCCGTTGGCGATGCCACCACGGCCCGATCGACCACCCCCACCCCCCCCTCCTCCACGTCCTCGTCGCCGTCGCCGTCGTGCGAGCGGCGGTTCGAAAACTTGAGCTTGCCGCCGCGGCCGCGTCGCGCGGCGTCTTTGCCCTTGATGGCGGCGACGTAGGCGCCGACGCCGGAGCCGCCTTCGGGCTGGTCAATCTCCATGGCGTTGTCCTCACCGTCGTCGCCGTCCTTGCCGAGGATGAGCTTGCCGTCGAGGTCAAACTTGGCCTTGGTCTTCTTCTGCGGCTGGCGGTTCTTGGAGGGCTTGGTGGAGGAGATGTTGGCGAGGGCCTTTTTGTCGAGCAGGTCGAGCGGCTCGTCGTCGTCTTCGAGAATGTACGTCTTGCCGCCCTTTTGCGTCTTCTTCTTGGCACGGGGCGCCTCGTCATCCTCTTCAGCGTCGTCTTCACCTTCCGACTCGCTGCTGTAGATGGCGCGATCGTACTCGGTGTCAAACTGCTGCTTGCCGTTTTCTTCCTCATCCTCATCGCCCTCGTCGTCGCCGGCGCGGGCGGCGTCCTTCTTCTTCTTGGCGCGCTCCTTGGTCTTGCGGATGTTGACAATCAGCTTGCGGTCGGCCTCGGGGCAGTTTTGGTGGATGGCGTCGTAGCCGAAGCGGCGGACCATGCGCTCGAGGATGTGCTTGACCTTAGCCTTGAAGTGGCCCTTGTGCTCGTGGGACCAGACGATGAGGTTGGGCACCAGCGTGGCCAGGCGTGGCAGCATCAGCTCCACCGGCAGGCTGATGACGCAAATCTTGACGAAACCCAGGCAGCTCTTGACGATCTCGCGGTTGTTGGACGTCAGGAACAGGTCCATGGTCTGCACCAGGTCCGACAGCGTCTGCTCGCTCAGCAGGCTGCGGTACTCATACAGCAGCCGGCTGATGGCCGTGATGCTGGCCGAGATCATGTGCGGCGTGCTGCCCGCGAGGCCGGCGCTGACCATGGTGAAGAACTCCTCAATGTTGGCCGTGCCGGCCGGTGCGTCGTCGGGCATGTGCGGGACCTTGCTGTTGTCGATGGGCGCGTTCTCGGCGTCGGCCATGCGCCGACCCATCTGCACCAGCAGGTCGTAAGCCGTCTCGCGCGCGCGCTCGTTGTTCTCCTTGCAGCAGATGACCACCTCGCTCAGGACCGAGGGGATAAAGTGCAGGGACGTGCCGGGCACATAGGGGAGCAGCGCGGACACGGCGGCCAGGCGGTCGCGGCGGGCCGGCGCCGACACCTTGTCGGTGCTCGACACGATGAGCTGCTGCAGCTCGGCGCTGCGCTCCTGCAGGGCGGCCTTGCCGAGCTCCGAGGTCTCGAGGCGCGGGATCAGCTTGTAGGCCTTCTTCTGCAGCTGCGGCTCGTCGTCGCGGTTGATGATGAGCGAGGCAATCTCAAAGAGCGTGACGAAGCTCTCGCGAGGAAGGTACGCGGACATGGTGATGACCAGGTCCATGAGGGTCTGCGCGGTGGAGGGCATGTGGTCCTTGCCCTTTTGGCCCTTTTCCTTCTCCGCCGTGTTGAGGTTCTCGAGCTCCGCGGCGAGCATCTTGCTCACGCGGTCAAAGGTATCCATGAGCTCCTGCTTGGGCGTGATGCTGAGGAAAGCGTTGACAGTCTGCAGAATCGGGCCGCGGCTCTGCGGGAGTGTCTGGGTATATACGTTAAAGAGTACGGCAAGCATATTGGCGGCGTACTGGCCGAGGTAGGTGAGGTTACCGGCTGCCGTCTCTTTGCTGACGCGGGCTTGCAGAAGAAAGTCGTCCTCCTCGTCGGCAATGGTCGACATGGCTTGGTTGGACTCAATTAGGGTCTTGAGGGCGCGACAGACGTCGAGTCGCAGCTCGGTCTGCTTGTAGAGGAGGTTGGCAATCATTTCGGCAAAGGTTTGGTCAAAGGCCTCGGTCAGGTCGAGAGGCAGATCGCAGTATCCGGGTAGAATCGACCACACTTGCTGAACGAGGGTCTCGTAAATCTTGATTTCCATCGTCTTGGGGGCCTCGCCGTGCTCCAGAACGCGCTGGAACATGATCTCGCTGAGAGGTACCATTTCAGTCTTGAAGTGTGTCAGGTTGGTGTTGCTGGTGTAGTCACGGAGGATGGGCAGCATCCAAGCGCGGCCGGCCTGGCCCTTGACGGGCTTGATGAGGTTGAGCGGCAGCACGGAGAGAACGGCCGCGGAGCCCATGGCGCGGACAGCCTGGCCAATAACCTCGTCCGCCTCCTTCTTGTTGCGGAAGGACGAGTTTTCGCGGATTTCGCCAATGGTCTTGGTGACGCTCAGGAGAATCGGGTTCGCTCTCCAGCGAAGCGACAGGAACATGGCGGCCAGCACGTTGAAGGTCTGCAACCAGGCGGCCTGGAACTGAACAGTGAGCAGGGACTCGGCGGTTTTGGCAATCTTTTCGAGAGTCTTTTCGTCGTATATTGAAGGATCAACAATAACTTGCTGAGGAACGCAGTTGGCCATGAACGAAATCAAGCACTCGGAAGCGGAGATGCGAATATTCTCGGACTGTGATTCGAGGAACTGCGCAACCATGCTGAACAGATCCGGGAGGTTCTGGAAGGTCTCCTCGGGCTCGAGCTGAGCGGAAACGTCGTAGCCTCGGGAGAGAATGGCAAGCCATGGCGGAACAAGCTGGGTGTCATTGGCGGCCGGTCGCAATTCAGAGATGATCTCCATCAGACGCGGAAGCTTGGCGGAGGAGACCTCCCCGCTCATGCCCTCAAAGATCATTTCAAAAATCTCAAACGCGGCCATGGTCATGTACTCGTTGCCAGTCTTGGCAATGTTGAGGAGTAGCTCGCAGAGCGACTCGATCTTGGTGCTGGGCCAGCCACCGCTCGCGGCGGCCACCGTCTTGACGAGCTGGAGGGCGTGGATGAGCTCGGGGTCGTTCGTGGAGGCAGGGGCCTTCTTGCCCTTGCGGGCGGCGAGGGCCTGGGCGGCGAGGTCCTCGAGGTTCTTGAGGGCGGTCTGGGCGCACATGTCGGCGGCCGGGTGGTCGAGGGCCGGGCTAGGCGGCGGGTTGCGCAGGACGCGCTTGAGGGCATCCTGGGCGCGCTTGCGGATCTTTGGCCGCTGCGCGAGGGCGAGGTTGAGCAGGCCGGCGACGGCGCGGCGCGGGCCAATCTGCGAGACGGACAGCTCCCACGAGGCGGCGTCCTGGGCGAGCAGCAGCGACTCGAGGCAGCCGATCGACGTGCGGAGGAGGATGGCCTCGGCGTCCTGCATCAGCAGCACGGGCGCGAGCAGCGTCAGGATCTGGGTGAACTTGGAGCGCAGCAGAGGCTCCGGGGCAAACGGCGTGACGACGTCGAGGAGGTAGACGGCCGGCGTGGCCAGCTCGACGTTGACGGTGCCGCTGGCGTTGGCATTCTGCAGCAGCGCGAGGAGGGCGGCAAAGTATCCGGTCGGCGTGGGCGCAGTGTTTTGTTCTTTCAAAGTCGACTCGACGGCCTGAAGCACAACAACGGTCTAGAAAGGCTGTCGGTCAGTCATCTGCTGCAATGCATATTAATGAAGAAGGGCGGTATAAAAGTTTTCCTTACACGTTGCTGGCTCTGCAGGCCGGGCGACTTGATCTTGTCGAGCTTCTCAGCCAAAGACGGTGTCGCCATCTTGTCCGAGAAATATAACGTGGATCGACACAAGTCAAACTGGTGATATTTCTTTCAGTGAGAAGTCGGTCCCAGGAAAGGCCCAAAATTTTGGTGCAGCGCCGCCCAAGAAAAATTCCTTATCGGCGACTCCCCGCCAGCGATAAGATCCGTCAGTGTCTTTTTTTCTGTGGAGTTTTCGGTTCAAAGTAGAAAAGTACATTAGCCGAATTATCGCTGTAACCGGATCTACTTGCACTAGCCACCACTAGCCACTGCAAGCGTGCTGCGGCGCTGCCTACCTACGTAAACTGCCAGCCCCAGCGGACTCGTCACTAGCTGCCCCTCCAACCTCACCGTTGACCTGGGAAGCTCCGGCGCCTTCATTCCTACTACTTCCTACCGATTTCACATATCCTACCTTGTCGCATGATTTTAGCAGCATAGCTGCACAGGGAGGACAGGTCACAATGGCTTTCCTAATTCTTGTTCTTGGCGATATTCACATTCCCGACCGAGCTCTCGACTTTCCCGCCAAGGTACGTTTCACTCGCCCTACCCTCGCTCGTTGCGCAAACCCTCTCCCGGAGCGAGCGCATGTCTGTCTCTAGCAATTATGAACACTGACAATGCTTTGTCTACAGTTCAAGAAGCTCCTCGCGCCCGGCAAGATTGGCCAGACGCTGTGCCTTGGCAACCTGACCGACAAGAACACATACGAGTACCTGCGCTCCATCGCGCCCGACCTCAAGATCGTCAAGGGCCGTTACGACGTCGAGGCCACGTCGCTGCCGCTGACGCAGGTCGTCACCCACGGCGGTATCCGCGTCGGCTTCCTCGAGGGCTTCACGCTCGTCTCCAACGAGCCCGACCTGCTGCTCGCCGAGGCCAACCGCCTCGACGTCGACGTCCTCTGCTACGGCGGCACCCACAAGTTTGACGCCTTTGAGTACATGGACAAGTTCTTTGTCAACCCGGGCAGCGCGACGGGCGCGTTCCTCAATGGATGGGGCGACGACGGCGAGGGCTCGACCCCGAGCTTCTGCCTGATGGATGTAAGTTTCCTATTTCATCCCCGAGGCTGGTGGTGAATTGGCGGAGTTAATTCTGAGTGCTTCTAGGTCCAAGGCATTTCTCTTACATTGTACGTTTACCAGCTCCGAAAAGACGAGCAGGGTAACGAGACGGTCGCGGTGGAAAAAGTCACATATACAAAGCCTGTCCCGCAAACAGGGAATGCGTCATAACTGGCTCGACAGGACCGGACAATGCGATGGGGGAATATGCTATGCCCACAGGGCGAATAACTGCAAATTGCAAAGTACGATATATACCACGATATGCATAGAATTAGCCGCGGAAGGTTGGCTGAAGGCAAGGTATTTGTATGCCCTACCCGGGAGGTGCTTGTGAGTTCTTTTCGCACCCGGCGGCAATGCAGCCACAACACCAGTTTGGCTTGAAAAGAAAGAAGAAGAAAATGTAAATAAAGCAATATTGAAAAACTGCTGCTGCTCTGGTATCTCTAGCATAAAAACAGGAGAGTTTCATCTCTCAATGTGCTGCGCCTGTACAATAAACAACCCCGTATGGATATCCCGTCATGAAAAAACAAACAAGATTAGCTTTCCAAAAAAGCAAGACAAAAACGCCAAATGCTGTCCTCATGCTTTTCCAAATCAAAAACCCAAGTCATAAGATATTATGAGCAGCCATGCCCACTGTATTATACCATCATGCTGCGCCGGCGCGTACCCATCCGCTCCCGACCAGCACCATCCTCATCACTGTCCATGGCAGCCGAGAATCTGCGCGACGCAGTAATTTTGCGCCCACTGGTTCGCTTCGCCACCACTGGTCCATTTTCGTCTACATTCGGTGACGAGCTGGTAAATTCGTAAACATCAGACTCGTCACTAGAAGCCTGCGCGTGTGATGTGCGCTTTCGGCGACCAGCCTGCACTGACGTGGGCAGATCCTTTGGTGATGACGCGCGATCTGATAGAGGACTGACGGGCGCGCTTTCCGTTGACAGCTCTGAAACGCGAGGGTGCGCGGCGGGAAGCTTCTTCCACGAGTCGGATCCGCCGGATTCCCTCTTTACGTCGAGGGATGATATTTCAGATTGGCTGAAGCGACGGCTCTTTCCCTCCCCAGACACTGCGTCAAACTTCTCATCCCTAGGTCGTCTCATTTTGTCTCTCAAGTTGGGCTCTGCGTAGCTAATGGCCGCTCTGCTTCTGCGGCTCGGTCGCGATGCCTCGCCCATAAAACCAATGTCAATGGGAGGCGGAGTATCTCGGTTTTCCTCGTCTATCGCTGATGGCTCGGGTGAGCAGGAAGACATAATGGCGGGTGATGGCGTTGCTGCAGTTACGCCCAAGCTGGACGGTTCTATGCTCGTGACGATAGGCTCTCGCTTTTGAGGGAGCACTTCGTCGGTTTTAATGGATATGGGTGCCTTGGACTTAGGCTTGCCGGTCTTGTTCTTCATTTTGAGAGAGCTGATGTCGTCGGCAGGTGCTGTCTTGCGCTTCTTGGGCGACTGCATGTCGTCGTTTGTACTCTTCGCTGCCAGCGCCGGTCTAGCATCTCTAGGCGCTTCGGCCTTGGCACGGGCGGCGTCTCTTCTTAGACTGGCGAGCTCCTTCAGAGTCTTTCCGTGGGCCTTGTTGAGAATAGACACCTTCTCGGTCATAACTCGTGGGGGTAGATTTTCATTTGTGATCTTCTCCATAGTCATGGGCTCATACTCGTCCCTATTGAACTTGCGCTTTGATGCCGTCTTTGTAGGGGGAGCGATGGGCGTGTCTGGTGTAGAATCGACATGAACTCGGCTTTCTCTTATCATCGGAGTCATGATCTTTGTGGGTGACGTAGAGCCAATACGGAGGTTATCGAGGTTTGGTGAGGATACGATCAGTGGTGACGAATCGAGACCGCTAGTAAAATTGCGCGCTCTTGATTCACGGGGCGGTGTGTCGACCTTGGCCTGCTCTTCATCGACAACGGGAGCAGGAGGAGGTAGCTCTGGTGCCTCCTCATAATCCGCTTCGGATCTGAGTGCTTGTATTTGCTCGGGACTGTGGCTTGTCAGCGGCTGAATGGTGAACGCTGGGTTTGGCGCATACTTCATGGACTTGCGCGAATACGCCTTGTGTTCAGAAATGTGACCAAGTTGTTCCACCTCATTGGCAATATCGCGTAGACGTCGCTGAGAAGGGCTTGGGCGAGTTGCCGTGAAGCTCATCCTTGGCCCGCTCGTCTTTCTAATCCTGGGCGAATGCCGCTTCGTAGGGGGTTCCAGTCCCAGCCCGGCTACAAGCGTACCCCATTCCGTAAGCTGAGCTTCGAGTTGCTTCTTGATGGCAAGAGCGTGGTCGGCAATTCGGCGCGCATCGTCGTTTTGCGCTTCGTTTTCAAGCTCGACGATGCGAGCGCGCAGCTCGAGGTTTTCGGTGATTGCGCGAGACAGCTCGCTTTCGAGTTCTCGTATGCGAAGGGCTCTGATATTATTGTTTTTGGCAAGTTCTCTATTCTGGCGAAGCATCTTCTTTCGAACTGTAGGTGGCGTCTGACGTTAGTATTTTCGCGGTCGCAGGCAGGTAAACAGAGGGGCGTACGAATTTCGATGTTGTCTGTTGACAGGGCTGGCTCATTTAGCCTGGCCATCGTGGATGACGCAGCGACTGAGCGACCGGGGAAAATTAAGTGCGAATCCTATACTCGAGTGCTTTAGACGGCCAGTGCTGATTTGAAGTTATCGTCGCTAGGGGTCGAGCAAAGACGTTGCTTTGAAAGTCGACCGAGTCTGCCGGTCGTTGAAGGTGCGGTCGGGCGTTACAAGGCTTAGGTACCGCTGCATGTTTACCATTGGCCAAGTTGGGCGGATCCCAACATTTGGTGCTGGTTGCTGGGGCGACAGAAGACTGGCACGTGTGGGCGCTGAAAGTTGGACGAGAGCCCGCTAACAGCGCTGGAACTCCACTAAAGCTCACTGAAGCCGTGACAGCGCTCACGGTGGATACGTGAACACGACCAGATCAATTAAAGGTTGACGCGACAAATATCGAAAACGGCGATTTTGCACCTTTCTACAACGTCTTTTCATCATGTCATATCCTACGCGCTCGTTGTCCACGCATATGCGGGCTCAGAGCGGCATTGGCGCCTCGTCTGGCCAGCAATCTGCTCTGTCTGCCCGTATCGAAGAGAAACGCGCCGAATTGGAACATTTGAAAGAGCTCAAGGATCTCAGCGGCGCGGTGGCATCGCAGATGGAGGCACTGGAGCAGAAGCTGTCGACACTGACAGATGGAACGGAGGGTAAGTCGCATAGCAGTAGCAAGAAAAGTCTTGGGCTAACAATGCGCAGCCATTGCGGCCGTGATTGGCAACTGGCACAACGTTCTGGGCGCCATCAACATGGCATCGAGTAGGTTTCGCTTTGCTTTTTGGGATTTCACACGCTGACAAACGCACCCAGCCAAACTCGCGAAACCGGCATCTGCACCGACAAACGAGGACGAGGAACACGACACCGACGTCCCGCTTCCAGAGACGCTCGTACGAATCCCCACAGAACACGCGCCGACGCTGCATGCGCAGACGGAAAATATGGAAGCTGCAGCAGCCGAGGATGCGTCCATGGCCAGCCCTTAGATGGCATATGGGAAAGAAACGCCCATTGCACATCGGCTCACTTGCTCGGTTGGCAGCAGCTGCACACCAGAACACTCATTCGGCGAAATGCGAGGTATTGCCAACGCACTGCTGCATGATGCACTTAGTACGGCTATACCGACAGCTGCGCGTAATAATCATATGTAGTGGCTTCTTTGGCCGCGCATGAAATGAGGACTTGGCTGTCCAAAGCACAACACCCACCAAGACGGCGGGGCGTTTGCCAGCCAAAGAACGCGCCCTGCTACACCACGCGTTGTCTCACTTCGGAGAAAGCTATTCCCTTGTATGAACGGCACAGCCAACCGTTGCGCAACTCAATTTTGAGGGGGTTCGGTCGATGATCAGCGTGTAGCCTGCGGAGCTTTTAGTACGTACAATTTAGGACGAATGTGGATGGCAGGATGGTTGCAGTGGGCTCGCTCCCAACGCCATGTAGTCAGGAGTTGTCACCAACACTTGCCCGCTTTGTGTCTGGTTTGTCCAACCCGCTCTAAGCTTACCGAGAGGCTCCTCTTCGTGTTATGGCCACCTCAACGGGTCCTGACGAGGGTCGCCTGCATAAGCTGCATGTTGTGCATGCAGGATGGGGAAGGAGCTGCTAGCTGCACGGCTGCATGGCGCCGTTGCTCCATGTAAACAGACTCAGGCAACGCCAAAACAAACAGCGCCACCAAATAACAATATCTCACTTGCGACCTCCCTGCATATTCTGTTTTACCTGCAAAAAACCATAAACTTGCATCATCTCGCCAGTTTCTTCTACTGCTGAATTTGCCTTTATACTTGCTTCAACTTTGCTTGCCCTCCCGCTGCCCGTTTCCTAGCACTGCCCCTGTTATCGCCGTCAGCCACCGACCCAGCATAAACCGCGCTACCTCCCTGGCCGATCCGCGAAATTACCACAGGACCGCCCGTGGCTCCATTGGAAAGCCACATTGAACCCCTGACTGTTACAGCTTTTTTGCCGGGTTCCTTGTCTAGCTTCTCGAGGAAGATGACCCTGGCTCGCGCTGAAGGCACCCGCACCGGCCATACCCACCGGACAGCCTTTGACGTTCTCGAAGACGGCGTTGGCAAGATGCACTTATATCCTTCTTCTGACAAGGACGTCAACTCGCTCTCGCGCGCTCTCGGTGAACTCGCCATTGACAACTGCCAAAACATTCCTCCCGCGCGGAACACTTCTGATCCCAAGTTCATCAAGGCTCAGATCGAACAGCACGTTCCGCGACTTCAGCGGCCTGCGCTGAGCGCCCAGACGTTTGAGCCTCTCGCCGCGCTCGACGAAAACAGTGACACGACTTTTACTCAGTCAAAATTGGAAGGTATGATTGACGGCCCGTCGTGCGGTGTGGCAGCATTCACTGACTCGTCGCAGCTACAAATAGCACCACCAGCCAGACTCCCACACCTACTGCCTCTGAGCCCACTCTGCAAGACCAAGTTCAGAAGCATCTTGCAGGTCAGTTTGAATGGCTGATTTCATGTCCAGCGCAGGCGAGCGACGTCGCAACGCATCCGCCGCCGTTACATAATGGCGGTCGTGAGCATAACGGAGAGGTGCTTTTCGGCTGCAACTTGCTGCACTGCGCATCGAAATCGGCACTTACCCAATCATCAACCAAGCAACAGCCAACTAACAGAGTTACACTTTTAGCGACACCAATTAGTGGTATCCAAACAACTTCCGCCACCATGTCTTGGGAACAGCAAAATGCGCCGCCACCATACGAGGCGCCAGCACTAAAGGTCCCCGAAGTTGTGGACATGGTAGAAAATGCGCTTTCGCCCGCTCTCTCAGGCATCTCAGACCGCAGTGAGAGCTTTGCAGGAAGCTCTAGAACCGGCTCCTTTTCTGTTCCGCGCATTGAAGACTCACTGGAAGAGCTCGACAGACTCGAGGAGCAACTCGAGGCCGTTGGCGCTTTGGCCAAGATCAAGACTGCCGCTCCCACCGACGACGCGACCCGATCACCCGCTGCCAACTCTGTTACCGGCTCGCCCTCCGCCAAGACTGTTCAGAAGCGCACCTCAATGAGGAGTCTCAACAGCAAGTCTAGTCACCAATCTCTAAGACGATCGGCCTCGATGACCCTGCGCCAGAAGAACCAGCAGCCTGCTACACCCCCCGCCAAGAAAGCTGATAGCCCAGCTAGCGGCAGTACTAAGCCTTCATTGGCATCCACACCATTCAGATCGCCAACAAGCAAGTCTACGAAGCCACCTACCGTGCCCAAGTTTGAGCTGCCCGGCGAGGCTGTCGCTCGTCGACTGAAGGAACAGCGCGAAGCTCGCCAAGCTCTTCTTGAGAAGCAACAAAAGGCCAATGTAGCGCCTGTGAAACCCCGTACCGTGACGAAGCCTTCGTTTGAGCTGCCTGGCGAGGCCATTTCTCGCCGAAAGAGGGAGCAGCACGAAGCGAAACTGAAGGCCGAAGAAGAGGAACTGCGAAGGAAGCGAGAATTCAAGGCCCGCCCTTTTCGCAATAGCAGTGCTCCGGGCGTAGCTCCTCGTGAGACCATCGCTAGCCGAGCAAGACAGGCCAAGCTGCAGGAGGAGGAGGCCAAGGCGAAGGCCGCAGCTACGGTTCGTGGCAAGCGGCTCTCGGTCGTTCCAACCGGACAAGTTTCCGCGGTCGCTGGCACCGTCAGAAAGACTAGTACTCCGGCGACAGTGCAGAGGCCGGCGTCCTCACTCGATGCATCTCAAAAGACGGCGCGACGCCAAAGCACAATCAGTGATATCAGCGCACCGAAAGTGAGATCAAAGCCCACCCAGGAGACTGGAGTCAAGACTGCCAGACAGGAAGCTGCTGAGCGCTCTAGAGCCGCGAGCCGCGAATGGGCAGAGAAGAAACGACGTCAGGAGCTGGCACAGAAGGAGGCGCAGCGACGTAGCGTGACCAGCAGCCAAGGTACGACGGCCTGATCGTGAAACTGCATCTGCATGTCCCACCAGGTGGGAAGCGGTCTCGTTAGATCCTGTTAGTTCTCATTCTCTTGGCGTTTTAGTGTGCATAGGATATCTCGCGTGGTGGTAGGCAATTGGCCCCCAATGTTACATTAGCATGTTTAGTCTATTGGTTTTTATCAGAATTCAGATTGCGCAGAATAACACAACGGAAAGTTTTACTCATGTGAAACAAGATGTGCCCGTGAGACAAGGGTAGCCCGATAAGGTAGTAGATGAGAAGCGGCCCAACTGTTCTTGTCTTGCCTTTCATGAGCGGCGTCGGGTGGAGCCGGGCGACCACCAACACCATCGACTTGAGCTTAGATCAAAATTCAGATCCGACCACGTCACATTCACATGCACCATCCTTCCCTTGCTTCTTTAATATTTTCCCCAGCGAAGAAGCTGCAATGGAAGGTGCTTGTGTATCATGTGTTTGAGACTGCATTTGGGCAGGAATTCGGCCAAAGCTTGGCGCGCGCAATCGTAAGTCGGAGAAAAACCTTGCTCTACCGTTCAAGGCATCGCACGGCGGGTATAAAACGATATATAAACCAACGCTCTCAACACTCAGCCATCCTCTGTTATGAGCAGCTGTCTTCCCTCCTCTTCTGCATTTTTCCAATTGATCCATCGTCTTCTCCCTTGCTTTTCTTCCGACACCATAATGACCGCCTCCGACGCACGGCCACCGCCAGCGCCGGCGCCCGTCGTCGTCACCGCCTCGGGCGGCATCATCCTCGGCAAGACGCACGGCGTAACCGAGTGGCACCCGCGTGCTGTCGACGCCTTTTACGGCATCCCCTACGCGCGCGTGCCGGTTCGGTTTCAGGCCGCCGTGGCGGTGCGTCCGGATGACAATGCGTCGTCGCGGCTGGACGCGAGCAAACCCGGCAGGGGCAGACAGCCGACGTGTGCGAGCGAGGACGGCGTGAGCAAGGCGGCGGAGAAGGCCTTGGCTTTGAATATCTTTCGACCTTTGCCTGTGGCTGGTGAGAAGAAGAAGAAGAAGAAGAAGAAGCTGCCGGTGGTGGTGTACATTTACGG
>JARDXD010000565.1:0-18118 GCA_029218145.1 Aphanocladium album
CCGCCCGACAAGCCCCAGCGCAGCGACACCGCGACAACCAGCACCGAAGAGGTGTGATTGTACCGCCATGCCTGTACCAGCACCGTTGTTTGATTTATAGCGCAAGATTGTCTGTTGAGATACGAAGTTGTTAATCACCTACGCATATATACCCATGGACTTGGTTCGTTTCGCATTCATGAGCCACGGAGTTTTTGATTTGGGCGCCAGCTGTTGAATTGACGTCATAGAAGCACAGTATGATGTTTTGAGTAAACGAATATACTGTTAATGATTTTTTTAATCTAAAATATACCGCAATTAATATACATGTTTCAATAATTGAAAAGACACAAAGAAGTGAAAATTAACCCTCGTTCCTTGCGTGTCGTATGCATGTATGAGTTTGGACTTGGAAATTAATAGATGGACTGTGCAATCAATTGAGTGCACTAGCGCCCATGAGGGCATAAATTCATACTGATCGATTACAAAAAAAGAAAACAGAAGTTTCCGTTAGAAAATAACGCAATGAATGAACAACATAATTTACTATTTTCTTTCTTGGAAACAATTCCCTACCACCCAATGTAAACAACAATCTATCTTTGTAAATCGTCATGATAGGGTAGGTCGTTGTGGCCAGGCAGCCACTTCGCCCCGATAAATGCAAGTTCTTCGGTCCCTGCGGCTAGCCTCGCGAAGAGCTGCCTGTCTTTGCGGCAACGCTCCAACGCAAACACCAAAGCTTGCTCCCCAACGATACAAGATTCACAACGCGCCGCGCAGGAAGGAAAAAAAGACCACGACGCCGGACCCAATTCGCGCAGAATATACATACATACACATATACAAACGCAACCATGGCGGAAACAGCGCCCATCACAACGTGCGTGTCATTGCACTCCCGACACGCAAACGTGTGAAAACAGGCCCAAACCTAGCTAATGCCAGAGCCCCATTTGCAGAGTCTACGTCCAGAACCTCGAGGAGCGCGTCAAGCCCGAGCCCCTGACGAGCGCGCTGCGCACCGTCTTTTCCGAGTTTGGCCAGGTCGTCGACATTGTTGCCAAGAAGAACCTGCAAGCCAAGGGCCAGGCCTTTGTCGTCTTCGACAGCGAGGCCGGCGCCAAGGAGGCCGTCGAGGAGATCAACGGCTTTCCGCTGTTCGACAAGCCCATGCGCCTGGCCATGGCCAAGTCCCGCAGCGACAAGACGGTCGAGATGAACGGCTCCGCCGAGGAGCTCGAGGCGCACAAGCAAAACAGGCTGGCTGAAAAAGGTGAGCACCAACTAGCGCACCCCGTGTTGCTCGCAAACTCGCAATTCATAGTGCAAGGAACAGAAAAGACTGACCATGACATACAGAAAAGAAGAAAGCTATCGAGGCTGCCGAGGGTCCCAGGCAGACCAAGCGCGGCGCCGCCGCTGGTGCTGTCGGCGCCGACGGCCGTCCATCCAAGATGGCCAAGCCCTCGGGCCTCAAGTCGACGTCTGTCGCGCAGGCGGCCGTCATCCCCGACGAGTACCTGCCGCCCAACAAAATTCTCTTCCTCCAAAACGTTCCCGACGAGTACGACGTCGAGGCGCTCACGGGCCTCTTTGGCCGCTTCGAGGGTTTCCGCGAGGTGCGTCTGGTGCCGGGCCGCCGCGGCATCGCGTTTGTCGAGTACGACGCCGAGCAGGGCGCCATCGCGGCCAAGGAGAACATGGCCGGCATGACGCTGGGCGACAAGAACATCAAGGTCACCTACCAAAGACAATAAGATGTATTCAAAAATGTAATTGTAGTGTAATAAGGAATAATGTGAATTCAACTATCATGAAGATCTACTATGACAACAGGCGCGGGCAGCAGGTGATTTTGTTTAAACAAGAGGTGGCAGTTTTTCCTATTAAAAGATGACATCGTCGTCCTCCTCAGCAGCCAGCATATCTGTAGGCTCGTCCTCGGTCTCCGGCACCTCGCCACCTTCGGCCTTGGCTGCTGCCAGGCGCTTCGCCTTCATTTCCGCATCAGCGGCGGCATTGTCTCTTTGCTTCTTGTTGGCGACCTATACTTGGTTAGACATACCCTGACGCTCGTAACAATCATGGTTCAGCTTACCTTCTTCAGTCTGTAAAACTCCTCACGGTCGACCTCGTCCAGCTCCGAGTTGATGTATTTGATGGTATTTTCTGTGCGGGGTATGATGACATGCTCAATAGCATTAACTGGGACAACGTCAGCAGGGAGAGATGGTTGAGCAGAGTTCGAATTTCTCTCACCTCGTCTGTTGACGACCTTGATAACCTCGTCGAGAATAACAAAGGCCGTCTGTAAGCTTGCAAGCTCCACGAGAGCTTCCACAGCTCGAGCATATGTTTCACGGCAGCGCTGCACCTGCTGACCTCCCTTGCCGAGACCGGTCAGACCGAAATCGTTATTACCTTCGGTCAGGTAGCTCTCAAAAGCGGGCAGTAAGACACCAGACACATTGTCCTGGCGGGTGCGAAGGCGGAATCGTGCCGACTTGGCCGACTCCTGCACTTGGTAGCCAATGTCACCTCCAACAGCATATGTAACCTCGGCCAACGAAAAGGCAGCAATCTGCATGACACGTCCCATCTTGCGCTTGGCCTCGTCTATTCTTCTCGTGATTTCTATCGCGCATCGTATCGTTAGTAAAACGGGCTTGCTGTTGGGGAGCAGAGCTTCGGTCGAATGACTAACCTCGAAATCGCCTAGATTTGCCAGTTAGCACGAGTCGCAATCATCGCCCCCAGTCAATGGAGCATCGCGAGGACTTACTTTGTGAGGGCTTCACTCTTTCTCTTCAACAGACTGTGACCAGTCTCAGCTCCCTTGAGCTTCGCCTTCATGATACCCAGCGACTGCCGAGTCGGGAAGACTGGCTCGCGATCCTGCATTCCGTGTTAGCGACTAGGCCACCCCTCCCGGCGACAGATGACCGCCACTCACAGCTGCGCCAGACATGGTGAATAATGAATGTCGAGGCACCTAGGGATAGATTCAGGAAGGGCAAGCGACAGCGTCCGCAGTGTTCGGAACAGCAGACCAGCAGTTGACGGGACCTTTGGAGGCTGTTCGAGGCGCCCCACTCCCACCAACGTCACAGCGTGCCAGGTGCGGCCAGAGCAACGGGCACCTCAGTATTGCAATACTTGCACGTTCCAAAGCAGGATCCCCACAATAAATGCAACTAACAATGCCAGCGATTTCGATAGGCGCCCTGTCAAATATCCCATGTTTGCAGCCTGGCGCCAGCCTCTTTTTCCCGGAGCAGACGACGCGAATTGTGCCAGCAAAAACAAGCCCTCTCTCGCCGACAATCCCCAGAGACCAATGCCAGAATCGTGCCGCGCGCCACGGTCCTGAGCATCACGAGCGCCGCACTCCACGTCGATTTCTCAACCAAACATGCGCCGCAACGTCGACTAGACACTCCCCTAAAAGTTCCTGGCACCACAGCTGCGACAAATACTCGCCCGTCTGCGCTCTTCACGAGGCACCGAAACGAATTTATTTTCACAATGGCAGCCATGGTAGCAAATGGACAGGCGCACCAGCGCCACAATCTGCACCTTGTGGTAAGTTGCCGTTCTGTTGTTGGGGGGCATGTGACGAGGAGCTAACAACGTGGCAGTCAAACGAGGACTCCGTCTACGAGCAGGACATTATCCGCGACCCATCGACTGTCAAGCCTTGGCTTGTGTACATTGAGTTCAAATCACGCTATGGAAATGTTCAGGAAAAGGCTTTCATCATGGCCCGCGCCTGTGCGCAATTGCCACGATCATACAAGCTTTGGAAAATGGTGAGTGGCGCCGCCAACAAATCATAAATATTTTTGATGCTAACAATTTTTAGTATCTGGAGTTCCGCGTCAAACATGTGTCGAAATTGAACCCTGCGATGTTCACAAACGAGTACAACAAGGTCAACGCGCTCTTCGAACAGGCTCTAATTCTACTCAACAAGATGCCTCGAATTTGGGAAATGTACCTCTCCTTCCTGATGAAGCAGCCAATCGTGACGATTGCCCGTCGAGTTTTCGATCGAGCCCTCCGCGCGCTTCCGATTACGCAACACAACCGCATCTGGGCTTTGTACATTCCGTTTGCCAACGCCGCTTCTGGTGAGACGGCTGTGAAGATCTGGCGCCGCTACATGCAGGTGCACCCTGAACACGCGGAAGACTTCATTGAGCTGCTTGTCAAGAATGGCCTGTATACTGAGGCTGCGAAAACGTATATCAAGATCCTCAACAACACCCGGTTCATGAGCAAGCACAATAAGGGTCACTTTGAACTTTGGAACGAGCTGGTGGAACTGCTCGTGAGCCATGCTACGGATGTTGAAACTGGCCACGAGACTGGTATTGATGTCGAGGCTATCATTCGTAGCGGTATTGCTCGATTTTCAGACCAGCGGGGCAAGCTTTGGGCTGGTCTCGCAACCTACTGGATTCGATCCGGTAGCTTTGAGCGCGCGCGCGATACCTTTGAAGAAGGAATCACTACCGTCATGACTGTCCGCGACTTCACACTGATCTTTGACTCTTATGTAGAGTTTGAAGAGTCGGTGATTGGCGCTCTCATGGAGATGGCGACCGCTCGCGCTCAGAAGGGTGTCGATGATGAAGAGGCAGACTTTGAGCTCGATATTCGCATGATGCGATTCGAGCACCTGATGGATCGACGCCCGTTCCTCCTCAACGACGTGCTACTCCGACAGAATCCTAACCAAGTGCTGGAATGGGAGAAGCGAGTGGCGCTCTGGGGTGACAACAAGACCGAAGTCGTACAGACTTACACAGATGCCATTGCCAAGATCCAACCAAAGCATGCCATTGGCCCCTTTCATCAGCTTTGGACTAATTATGCAAAGTTTTATGAAGCAGGAGGCGACATCCGCAGTGCTCGAACCATCATGGACAAGGCTGTCAAAGTGCCCTTCAAATCGGTTGCTGAGCTGGCGGACATGTGGATTGAATGGGCCGAGATGGAGCTGCGAAACGAAGACTTTGACGAAGCAGTTCGTATCATGGCCAAGGCGGTACAAGCCCCGAAACGATCGACAGTCGACTACTTTGATGAGACACTGTCGCCGCAACAGCGAGTTCACAAGAGCTGGAAGCTGTGGAGTTTCTATGTTGATCTAGTTGAGAGTGTCGCGACACTCGAGGACGTGAAGAAGGTTTACGAGCGGATCTTTGAGCTCCGCATCGCCACTCCGCAGACCGTCGTCAACTATGCCAACTTGTTGGAGGAGAACGAGTACTTTGAGGAATCGTTCAAGATTTACGAGCGCGGCCTCGATTTGTTCAGCTACCCCGTGGCTTTTGAGCTATGGAATATGTACCTGACCAAGGCCGTAGACCGTAAGATTGGCATCGAACGACTGCGTGACCTGTTCGAGCAAGCTGTCGAGGATTGCCCGCCCAAGTTTGCCAAGACCATCTACTTGATGTATGGTAACCTGGAAGAAGAGCGAGGACTCGCACGCCACGCTATGCGCATTTACGAACGCGCGACCAGAGCTGTCTCTGATGAGGACCGCGCTGATATGTTCAACTTTTACATTACCAAGTCGGCGTCCAACTTTGGCCTGCCGTCAACGAGACCTATTTACGAGCGTGCCATTACCGCACTTCCGGACGAAGAGGCCAAGGATATGTGCCTGAAATTTGCGGACATGGAGAAGCGTCTTGGCGAAATCGACCGTGCTCGCGCCATCTACGGACATGCCTCGCAGTTCTGCGACCCGCGCACCAATGCCGACTTTTGGAGCAAGTGGGAGACGTTTGAAGTGCAGCACGGCAACGAAGACACCTTCAAGGAGATGCTGCGTATCAAGCGCAGCGTCCAAGCTCAGTACAACACGGATGTCAACTTTATCGCCTCGCAGGCTCTGGCAAAGAGCCAAGCGGCTGCCGCGGCCGCAGGCAACGAAATGGACGCCGACACGCAAGACGCCATGGCAGCGCTGGAGCGACAGGCTCGCGCGCCTCAAGGCTTCGTGGCCGCCAGCACGGGACTCGTGGGCGGTGGTGTGCAAGACAACAAGCCTGCTGTCACTGCCAATCCAGATGCGATTGATATTGACAGCGGCGATGACGAGTAACGCTGTACATTTTTGCCACGAGAAATTTCCTTTTATTCTGGTCAAGAGGGCCGATTAATTTTTAATTTCTCCTAGCTTTGTTTTCTTTTTACTGTTATTTGGATTTGGTTTGCAACAGAATTGGGAGTTGAATCCTTTTTTTGCTTGGTGGGTGGAACAAATGGACATTCCTTGGGAGGCACTCTTCTCTCCCCGTTTTCTTTATACGTTTCATTGTTGTTTTTTTACACTTTTTACACTCTTCCGACTTTTGTTTTCCCTCTACTGTGGTTTCTGATTCTATATTCTTGGAGCATTTTATCTATCGGGGTCTTTATTTTTGCTAGTGGTATCGGATTTAGGAGTGCAACACTGGAGAGGCATTTCGGAGCATGAAAAGTAGACATTATCACAGAGGAGAAAACAGAAATGTTTACTTTTGTCGTGTAACATGGTTGAAACTATTAATTGCAAGTGACTAAAAGTGATGTAAACTACAAGAAAGAAGAGGAATTCAGCCGTGACCAGGTGCCGCAGTGCTAGCAACTCGTGTATTTTTTTTTTGGTTCGAGATTTATTCTTGTTCAATTCGCGTCCAGCTTCTGGTAAGTAGAGCTCAGTTATTTGCTCTTGCTCATCTCCGCAATCTTGGCGTGGTACTTTTCTTGATAGTTGCGGTCGACGTGGCCGTCACGCGAGCTGGGCGTCGCATAAATGGAGCCCTTTCGTTTTTGGAAACGGCTAGGGGGAACCTTGGCGGCATCTAAAAAATTTGTCAGCAATGATTTTTTTTCTCAATCGAGATGCGAGAGTAATATTGAGTTATGATAGCGAAGAGATTGGAACGTCAGAATTGGGGGGAAAGAAAAGAAGATCGAAGAGGAAGAGGCATTCGGTAGTTGATCAGTGGACACCAACCACGCCGGAGAGGGGGAGAAGAGGAGCTTCAGGGCATCGAAACAAGTTTAGCGGGGACAGTTTTAGCGGACGATGGCGCTAAAGGCGAAGCTTCAAGCATGTACCTCTCACACCTCTCATAATCCAGGCTTTCGGCAGGGAGGAGAGCTTCAGCGGGGCAACCTTGTTTTGCTTTTTGGGTTGTAAGGAATTAGGTGTAAAATAGATGCCGAGGACAAGTGTTGGGGACGAAATAAGAGGGCACGAAAAAGGGACTGTGGAATTTATGAAGAAAGGAAGCTGGGGAGGTGTGTTTCATCACGTTGTAGATACTCACCCCATTCGTCGCTCATGCGGCGGTCTTGCTTGGGAGCCGAGGCAACGGGCGACTCTGTGAGGACGATGGGATTGCTGGTGGCAATATCTTCGCTAGCCATGGTTGCGAGTTGTAGTATATAAAGGATGAATAAATGTCTGTTTCAAATTGAATGATATGATTCTCGGTCGAAGGGGTGAACGATGACTCGATTCTGTAGTGTGCCGTGTTAGTCAATGACACAGTTGCAAGTGTTGCGGTATACAACACCGACCTGTTCCTTTGTAGTGTTGTTGAAGCAAGTGTTGATTCTTGTCAGGATAAAGAGACGATGGATGATTGAGAAAATGATGAACTCAAATGTGCACAATCGAAAATCATTACCACAAGACGGGCGGGTGCCTTATATATTGGAGAAACTAACACGTCCATCCTGCCTCCCCCTCCCAAGCAGCACACCCATTTACCCTTTCAACACACACCACAGGCACGCCACTAGCTTCCTCTTCCCCCGGTACATGCACCCTTTCCTCTTCTCCCCCCTCCATCGAGAGACGACCGGCAACCCTTGCTGCACGAATCTGGCATGGCCGCGTGCGCCGCCCCAAGGTGAAGGTGGTGTGTGGGTGCTGGGCTAGCCCAAGTGGACCGACCACTCAGAGCCAAAACTCCATATTCACTGCCTCACACAGCCCGAACCCTGTACCAAGAGCCGTCACGCTCGTCCTGCCCAACTGCCTGCTACTTACCTGCCTCAGCCCCGCTTCACCAAAACTTGATGGACAAAGGGTTTCGACGCTAATAGATATTGTGCTGCCGCCCCACAACTGGCCTTGCATATGAAATGCCCTATGGTGCTGGCGAGGCGGCCCTGCTTGGCTCGACCAGTACAGCACCGATAGGAACCTTAAGAATTATAGCTAGAGTTGCTTTAGTAACAAGACAAATAAAACTCTTTGAGAAATCTATTTGATAGATTCATATTTCCTATACATTTATTTCTTTTATGTATTTTATTTCGCTTCTGTATTTCAGACCATCTTTTTGTCACCATGGTGATACTACCAAGGGCCCGTCCCCCAAAGCGATCAGCCAGAGATTTGACGTCACAAACTACGCGAATTCTATCAGCCGTTTTGCTTTCCGATTAACTAGTTTCTACCCAGTCATCACAGCAAAAAGGTTCAGGCAGACGTAACGAATCATGCCTCACTTGCGTCACCGCTTCACCCTGATTTCTTGAATCTTGCAACTCGAATTTACGGGTTATTTGACATCACATCTCGACTAGAAGTGGCCCCCCGGGCTGTGTAGTATCCCGCACCAAAAACATACACGTCTGCTACCCAGCCACAACTTACACGGGCTTCACTGAAATGCAAAACTCCACTGACTAGCTGCATCGTGACATTGCTGGCGGGAACGGGGCTCACGGGTCCCGTTACCGAGCCCTTTTCCCTGCGTGTGAGCGAGCAGGCGGCCTCTTTCTCTTTATACTCGCCGTCCTTGCGTGAAATCTTTCTATGAGCGAAATTGTTCAACTCTTGATTATCCATCTAAACGAAATGAACCACACAGCCCGGCACTGCTTAGCTTCTCCCCTCCCCGTTGCATCCTGTGACGCAGGTCTGCCTACCTTTTGCCTCTTTTGGATAGCCTTGCGCGGCGCACCCCCCTCCCCTCCTCCTCCACTATCATGGCGCAGAGAGCTAGGCTACGCTGCCAT
Organism: Aphanocladium album; assembly: GCA_029218145.1. Lineage (NCBI taxonomy): Eukaryota > Fungi > Ascomycota > Sordariomycetes > Hypocreales > Aphanocladium > Aphanocladium album. Next base: position 9,025 of record JARDXD010000565.1, read on the forward strand.
CGTGTCCTTGAGTCCACTGCGACTCTGCCAGACCCATTCGGTCGATAGCCTCGATTTCTGGGCTGAGTGATTTTTGAGTTCAACTTGGTCTTACCCAATTGTCGATGGCACTTTGTCATTGTCGCGGTGTAGAAATAACTTAACTCATATCGGTTCTCGCTGACTCTTGTTGCTACGGTGGCGCAAGGGGGCGTGTACGCGTACTTTACAGAAATCATTACATGAACGGCGATCTTCAACAAGGCTGATGGTCTTGTGACGCTACAGGACCAGGAACCTCTGGGGTTGCACACCCCGAAAACAAAGTTTACTGAATTGTGGCATTGCGAAGGCGCACGATTGGGCAATGCACGGGAAGAAAAATACGCGAATCGTCTCGTCAATGTTACAGCCGGAGGCCGAGGGATGCTCCGCACGGCTCATTCGTGTAATCGGGGGTTAAGGTCGCTTGCCAGGGAAAACGGCAGTAGCTGCGCCGTGATGTACGTGACTACATTGCAGACGCATCTGCGTTGCATGGCGTTCTTTTTTTCATTTTTTTTTCATTACACCATGCACACTTGCTCATAAACTCCCCGCATCAGTTGCGGCGACCGACTTTGTACACGCACGTTTGTCGGCAGCATATGACTGATGTGCTCTAGGGATCGTGTGGCGCGGTGTCGGACGATGAGTCGTCATCGCCTGTCTGAAAGAGGCGGCGTGTAGACGTAAACATGGAGAAGAAAAGGCAGCAACCGAGATTGCGAAAGCACCCCAGGCGCGCCAAGACATGTTGCTCACAAGACCCTTGCCTGGATCATTCGATCTCCTAACCTACCTGGAACCTTGATGCCTTTTCTTAGCTGGTAGCCAAGCAGATTAAGCCAGGTAGAGGTTCACGCTCCAGCACTGCCAGTTTCGCCATCATCTGCCAAGGTGTTAGCCAGCGTTCTTGGCGTGGCGACCGCCATGCGTCTCGCCGCTTCGCCACCTGACATTTATTGCCCATTTGTAGGCACACAAAACAGATGTGCTGCATACAATGCCCAGATATTATCCTGTCACAGCTCGCCATGTGTATCCGGGGTTGGAATCCCGATGCAAGCCACCGTGCGAATGAGATCGGGCCATAATGGGCTGTGCCAGCTCATCGATGCCTCCGCGCGCGTGCCGCCTCTTGGCTGGCCTGTCGCAGCAAGTTTCTCCTTCCACGCTCTTCAGTTATTACCGGTAAACTCTTATTTGAGAGCGCAGTGAGACGTGCATGTTTGCACGCCGTAAGAAATGGCTGGTTGCTGCCGCGCTAATTGCCGTACGCTGCGAGACCTGCATTTGCTTCGCCACGCTGCATGTCCAGCTGCAGATGGGCATCGCAATATCCATCACATTGGGGCAGGAAATGGACCGGTTCCAGCCCGAATATGGTGGAATTTCCCTTGCTGTGGATTATCAATACATAAAAGCTAGCAGTCGGAGCGTCTTCCTCAGTGATTGGATGTAATCCAGAGCTGAGGTGGAAGTGGCTCAGGCTAGATACGGTCCAGGCCTTTGCCGTAGCGCCTTCTTTGAAAACGGAAGTGATGCACATGGGTGCAACACCCGCAAAACGTTGGTGTGTCACTCTGTTGTGTATTACACCAATCACTGGATCGTCGTTTTTACTAGACAGAGACGGCGTGTAAATGACTGCCAATGACGCCGCTCGTGACCACACACCTTTGACATCTTGGTGGCAATATTTGAGAGAGCCACGACGTACACTTTTCAATCATCCATACTTCTCAATCCAACAATTACAAATTTGCAAGTATATGATTTTCCGATCGCATATAATGCGCAGTCTGGCCGAAGCGGTAGTTTACCTGATGACTACAGGCGTCGATGGCAATCTGCTAAATAAGGCCTGCACAAATTATTGAAAATTTTATAAATCTTTTTGACACCCTCAGTACTTATCCGTATACCTTTGCAATTTGTGATTTGATATTCGATATATAAACATGATACTCATTCAGCAGCCGCCCAAGCCTCTGTTCGCTTGGATCTGGCTGGTGCTCCACTAGACTCAACGACAAGCGCATATTTTCGCAACCGCACCAATGTTACTCACCACGGACCAGGCAGAACTCATCAACAACGCGGTAAAGAGTCACACTTCACGTCACAGACAGACAACAGCCTCAACCAGCGGCCAGCAGCGATTAACAAAACTGCATTTCAGTCCCCCCACGCCGCAGTCCCTTGGGACCTGGCCTGAAAACGCTAAACCGCGCCCAGCAGCACAGCATCTTCACCTTCTGTGATTCATGCTCCTGTGCTGCCGTCTCCCACTGCGTGTCATGAAAAGGAAGCTGGACGCCTTGATCCACGGTCCCACGCACGCCAAAATGCCCATCTCCACCAAGATCCAGCTCGACCCGCGCGAGCGTCGCCTGCGCGACCTGCTCGTCGACGTCTCGCGGTCCATCGACAACGGGCCTGGCGCGGAGCCCGTCGTCCTGCGCTGGGCCGGCGGCTGGGTGCGCGACAAGCTGCTCGGCTCCGCGAGCCACGACATTGACGTCGCCATCAACACCATGACTGGCGGCCAGTTCACCGAGCACCTGCGCGCGCACTGCCAGAAGCCCGACGTGGTCGCCGCGCATAACCTGGTCGCCGGCGACATTGGCAGCCCGCACACCGTCGCCCGGCAGCCCGACAAGTCCAAGCACCTCGAGACGGCCATCCTGCGCCTCTTCGGCCTCGACCTCGACTTTGTCAACCTCCGCAAGGAGACGTACGCCGAGGACAGCCGCAACCCGCAGATGGAGTTTGGCACCGCCGAGGAGGACGCCGTGCGCCGCGACGCCACCATCAACGCGCTCTTCTACAACCTCAACACGGAGGAGGTTGAGGATTTCACCGGCGGCCTGGCCGACATGGAGAAGAAGATTATCCGCACGCCGCTGGAGCCGCTGCAGACGTTCAAAGATGATCCGCTGCGCGTCCTGCGCCTGGTGCGCTTCTCCAGCAGACTCGACTTTACGATTGAGGAGCAGACGAGAAGCGTCATGGCTGATGAGAGCGTGATGGACGCTTTGAAAGTCAAGATTAGCCGTGAGCGTGTTGGCCAAGAGCTTGAGAAGATGCTACAAGGTATGAAGTCACTGAATGTCGGCATACTTGTCGCAAAACACTAATGCTTTAATTTGCTAGATAAGCACCCTCGGCTAGCGCTGCAGCTGATTGATGATATCGGCCTGTACCACGCTATATTCACAGACCCCACGCGTCCGGACCTGGAGCAGCCTGATATCTCCAGATGGCCCGTCGCGTATAACGGTCTCGACGACATTCTACAGTCGCAGACCCCAGGATCCATTGCTGCCACTCTTATTCACACAGACGAATACCGCTGGATCGCATGGAACCTTGCCGCCGTCAGCCCCTGGATGCGCGTGCAAGATCCCCCAGGCACCAGGCGCAAGGCCAACTCGCTGCCCCCCGTCGGCGTCATTGCCCGCGAAGGTTACAAGGCAGCCAACAAACTCACCGACATTATGGCCGCATCCCACCGCCATCTCGACGAGATTCTCAGCCTCAAACGGGACGTCCTAGAGGGCGCCGCGAACATCCGCGAGCGTGACCGCTTCGGCATGGCCATCCGTCGCTGGGACGCGCAGGGCGGCTCCTGGCGCCTGCAGATCCTCGCCGCCCTGCTCACTGAGGCGCTCGACCGTCTGACCGCCTGGCCCAACGCGGCCGTCGAGGGCAGCAGCTCCGGCGCGGACTCGACCAAGCGCGATGCCTTTGTCGCCGAGTGGCAAAAGTTCCTGGACCACCTCGTTGAGCTCGACGTTATGGACGCGCCGCAGCTCAAGCGTCTACTCGATGGGCGGGAGCTGGCCAAGGCGCTGGGCGTCAAGCCCGGCAGGTGGACGGGTCAGGCGCTCGATGTGTGCGTCGCGTGGCAGCTGCGGAACCCGGACAAGACCGATCCTGCGCCAGCCATCGCGGAAGTGCAGAAGCAACGCAAGGAACTGGGCATTCCTGATGCCCAATAGCGAGAGTCTGGCCGAAGACGGTTTTGGCTATTTTGGAGTAACAAGATTCTACTCGGCAATGTAACTCAAGTTACGGAAAAGTTAAATATTATACCATAGAAGACGAAAAGTCTATCAATTATGAATAAATGAATCAAAACAACAAATTTGAAACACCATCAAGATTGTGATGTTGTAGTAACTGGCATTTGACACTGTGCAAGTAATGACCCACACATCCCACTTCGTACTGTACAGTCACTTTCCCTAGCCCACTTCAGCAAGCTCTCAAGGCTCATTTGCATCTTCCCATTTCTCGTGGTTGGAGTGAACCTTTGAGGCTTATCGATTTGATTTTCGCTCAAAAATAAATAAAACTGAAATAAGGCGATTTAGATATGCAATAAGTGCCTTGACGCACAGCAAAGGCAGCAAAATGAACGCGGAGGAGCTGCTGGGCAGCGATAACCAGAGCCGTTTACAACTGCTCGGAAAAGGTACGCAGTCAGATCTTCTGAGAGGACTCATATACAGAGATACCTGAAGAACGAGACTAACAGACTCGTTGCTGATATTTACAGATGTGATCCCCGCTGAAAGCATTCAGAACAGTCTTGCTTCTGATGATGCTGTATGTATGCACCGCCGGCAGCTTACCACGACACACACTGACCCGTGGCAATAGTCGCTCCGAAGAGATGCAGCATTAGCAATACTGGGACGCGCGCTTGACACGGCGCCCGCACCGGGGAATGGCACACTCACCGAGACCCTTGCGAAGACGCTCAAGTCACCAAACATTCACGGAGGCACCGATGTGTTTGCTGCTGCCACCGCCGCAGAGGCCGCCGTGGCAGCTCTGTACTCAATCGAAGCGGATGCGGAAAAGATGACAAGTGATGTATTGCTGGCCGTCGTGCCATATACCCAAGCGAGCCAGCCTTGGACAACGCAAGCGGCAGCCTCCGTCGCGGAGCGGTTGCTTGATCGATATCTGCCCGCCGATAAGGAGCAGGAATTCATCATCAGCGATGTTTTGCAGAGTTATCTGCGGCCCATCTTCTCCAAGAGCACTTCTTCCGTCACGGCTGAAGGCCGTCCGGCGCTTTTCCGCGAACCGCCGCCCGAAGGAGGTTTCCACGCGCAAAAGGCTGGCTGGAAAGAGGCCGGCCTGCACATTGTCGCCATTTTTGAATGGGCAGTACAAACATCCGAGGTACTTCATTGCCCATGCAAAAAAAAAACAAAAGCATTAGCTATGCTAACAGATTTGAATTAGCCTGCGACCATGAAGAAGTACTGGCCGCTCTACATACCCGTGCTCGTCACGCTCACTGAGGACGACGACGTCGCCATCCGCCAGCGCGGCATCGACATTTTGAATGCCTTCCTCACAAAATGCCCGGCTGACATTTTGCGCACGTCTGGTATCGATTCCGTGTTCCAGGAATCCGTCTTCCCCTCGCTGCTCTTTCTGCCGACGCTGACGCCCGAGGCCGAGTCCGTGACGCTGCTGCGTTCTGCGTACCGAACGCTGCTCACGCTCGCGCTCGCCGATTCGGACCCTGCCGGCAAGAAGCGGCGTGCGCTTCTGGATAAGATGCTGCGTGATGGCGTTCTGGCCGGGTACTTTCATGCGTCGCAGCACATTCGCGTGGTGGAGGTGTTGATGCAATCAGTGGTGCAGATTGTCGAAGCCTTACAGATTTACGCTGTCAAGCACTTGCAAGTATGTCTCCCATGTGCATTTCTCATTATTATATACTCCTCAAAATAAAGAACATTTGCTAATCGTCGATACAGAGTCTGCTAGATCTATTTGCTCCTGTTCTAACGGACGCGTTCGCATTGGCATATGCCCCTGCTGTTGTCGCGGCGGCAACAGCGCTCAACACCACTATTCTCAACTGCTGGCCCCGAATGGTCGGCACGCCACACGCTGAGCAAGTAATCAACATTGTGTCTAGATGCTGGACAAATATACATGACGCAGGCAACGACAATATCAGCTCCGATCTGAATATTCTGACCGAAGAGCTGAAAAAGACAATGACACTCTTGGCCGCGTTGTGGGGAGAAAGCGACGAGCCACTGCCGAAAGAGAGGCTTGGAGAAATAGTACAAAAAGCGCCACATCTCAAGCCACTCTTTGCCCCTTTCCAAAAGGGAAAATTTGCGGTATGATCAACTCAGGCCTGCCAAACCATGGCTCAGTCTAGAGGCTGCTGCTTGAAGAAAGACTTGCCCCTCAGCCACTTCCTGTAGGCCTTGTATCTCTTCTTTGGTGCGTCCTCTTCCGTCACGGTCAGCGGATTTTCGCCAACCTTGAGCAGCTCCGCGTACATGTCCATCTCTTCCTCGCTACCGCTGACCATGAGGCCCCTGTCCTGCCATCCGCCGTGGACGTAATCTTGATATTCTGAAGAGTCGATATCCACAGGTGTATCGCTCGACACCACGAGTGGTAGGTTCTGTGGGTGATGAACGTACCGCGCATAGTCATCCGCCTCTTGCTTCTCAACGGATGGGTTGAGCGAGTCCTTGACTGCCTTGGTAAATGTCCACTGCTCTGCTTTGGACTTTTCCAGCGCTGTCTGTTTCGTCTTGGTGTGGGCAGGATCTACCTCGATGACGGTGTCCATGGCGTTGACGAGCCCGAGGGTCTTTTCTTGCGTGGGATGCAGCCAGCGACCAAGCGACATGCCCCTCGGCTGTGCACTGTCGGAAGTGATCGAGGCGGTTCCGTCGTCGGACATGGCGACCTGCGACAATGGCGAGCTCGCCACCTTGTTTTGCGACGTAGCATTCTTCTTAGCGGCCTTTTTCTTATCAGCGTCCACATCGTGGTGGTGCTGCTCAATGCGCACGCGGAAGGGGCTGAGATCATATTTGCCATCCTGGGTTGATTTAATGGGAATATACTTGATGGTAGAGTTCATCTTGAACGCGAACATCTTGGGAAAAGATGACAGGGTTGAAGGGCGGTAGTATTCGAGCCAGTAGTCGTCGAAAAAATCAACTGGTTTAGGCACAGGCGCGCTCCGTATGGGGACCACAGCGCCGTTTGCATTTCTCTCTTCGAGATTAGCTGGATTGAACCAGTGCAAATATTTTCCAATATTATTTGGCGACCAGTCTCTGGGATTCGAATGGTGAAGATAATAGTCTGTAGTAAGATCCCACAACATCGGCTGCCCTTGAGCATAGACATAGTTACCCAAGAACAAGTTGTATGCCTCTTGTCGCTGGTTATCGAGAAATGAATTGTTGTAGTATCGCTTGAAGCTTTCAATCATATCACGGGAGTGACTTGTCCACTGATTAATCTTGCGGTACGTCTCCATGGTGTTGACAAGCTGAGAGCCCCCGTACTGCACAGCAATCGTGTCTCCGTGATCATGCCACATGTGTGTGAACAAGTTGACTGCGTCCGTATCATACTCAATCGAAGTATCCGCCAGGATCCCGAGCGCATGTAGCTGGTGACCCAACGCGCGCTTTCCAATGACGAACTGAGCAGCATTGGTACGATCGAGGCAGTCAATACAGTTTGTTCGCGCAACACCATTCTGCGCAACAAGCGGGACCGAGATACCGTCCCCGTTCTGGAAGAAGCCTGTTGCTTCAAGCACGCTTTCCGCAATCATTTCTAGGTTTCCGATCACGTCACCACCCCGGACCTTTGATGCGCGACTCATATCCCAAGCTTTGTGAATAATCTTCTTGTCTGCAGGGAGGAACTGATTGAGGTAATCGATACAATGCGTGTACTCCTCGAGGAGTTTTGATTCTCGCGGCTGGCGTTCTTTTGCTTTAACCAAGTTAAGAGCATAAATGGGAGCTCCATATCGCTGGAAGAGGTCATCGAAATGCAATGCAGCCGCAGTATAGAAGGGGTCGACGAGATTGAGCTCAATAGGTGGTTTCGGTGTCACACCGGTGCTATCTTGCGTCCAGTGAAGAGGTATTGAGCCGCGGTGCTGTACGTATGATGTATAATGCGGGCTGCAGTATAGCCGCGGGCCAGGGCCATGGAAAGATGTAGTCTGGCATTCGGCGACGATTTGCTCAGTTTCTACATCGTTTGCAACGTAGCCCAAGTCGTTGGCACCACGCTTCAAGAAGCGAGCACCAGCAAAGTGTCGAGATCGTCGAGCAATGACGGTGATGTATGCCGTTCGGCCATATATCGACAACGCAGCCTGGTCGATATAGCCGTGAATTATGGGATGGCACCAGTCGAATGGATTTTTGATAGCAGAAGTTATGGGTTTCAGGAGATAATTATTCCACACAAACATCGGATTCAGCTCTCCGTCCGTCTGTGGGACGTCGCCCTGTGCCATGGCCGCTCGCTCGCGCATGATGTTATGCTGCAGCGTGTGGGTGACATCGTATGAATAGCTGTAGTAAAACGATCGCGTCAAATCCATGCTGTTGAAAATGGACAGGAAGCGAGTCTCGTCGGCGGTGTTGCTTCTCGCGTCCAGCTTTGATGATTTTCCAGTGGCGAGAGGAATCAGCTCTGTGCCCTCGACCTGATATATGTAGTGCCCGCCAATCATGGCCACGGTGCTCTTTTTGGTAATCAGCAGCATGTAGTAGCAGCTCGTGAAGCGTATGAAACCTAGCAGGCCCCAGGCTGTGCAGCGCAGCTTGATGCCGCCGGTTCCCTTGTTGCCGTCGTCGATGGTGTCGAGCAGCTGGTTCATTTCTTTGAGCGTATACACAATCTTGTCGTCCGTCATGCTGGGCTCCTCCCCATCTTCGGTCGTCCGGTCGATTTTCAGAATGCGGTAGCGCTTCTCGCTGACGTCGACGCCCACCACGTAGTACCGGCTCGCCGTCTCGTACAGGCTAAACTTGTGCATTTTATACAGAAGCCTGTCGGACGTGGCCTCTTCCTCCTCTTCGTCTCCGGCCGGGCCCTCGCCCGGGTGCTTCTCATCGTACCGGCCGTCGTCGGATCGCAAGTCCCCGCTGTCCTGCGTCGTCGTCGGCAGGCCAGGGTGCTCGACTGTTCGCACGCTCGGCTCGGGGCTTGCTGTGCGCACAAAGGGTTCTGCGACCGCCGGATCGCCGTCGTAGTC
>JARDXD010000249.1:0-18080 GCA_029218145.1 Aphanocladium album
CCACCACTACTACCACCACCACCACCACCACCACCACTACCACTCACAGCCCGCGCATTGGCTTTTTCTTTTCTTATTTCACTCAACCGCACCAAGCCTTGGGTCCCCCGGGTTCGGGTCCCATTTGGCTAGGTCAACTGTAGATGCGAGCTCCCGGTCCTTGCCGGTTTCTGCCAAAAACGCGGCCCCAGATTGGTGCATCTGGTCTTGTGCCTTGGCTTGCCGTCCGGGGTCGGCTGGTGGCTGTCATGACCACACAGCTGTAACTACATATCCTATCATGCTTTACTGCAAAAGTTCGCTGTTGAGGAGGTTCGAATGCGTTGACTAGCAATAGGTGGTTACCTAATCAGACATCTACACCACCTTGCATGATATTTCCATTTCTGCTTTCCTCTTCCACCGCGTCCACGTCCATCGGCTCGTATCATCATGACATGTATGTCGTTTCCGCCATATCGCACCGTCTAACGCCTAATATATTGTCTCGATGCTTTTCCTCGCAAAAATCAAAAAGTCAAAAATCGTCTCCCCCATCTCCGTCTGCCTGCCTCTTCCGTCTCAAGGCGCAGGGTTCTCTCGCACCACGCGGCGCACGCGCTTCTCGTACTCGACTCGGTCGCGCTTGAACAGGTTGTACGCCTCGGCCTGCGCGGGCGACTCGGGGTTCGGATCGTTTAGCAGGTCCTGGATGCCTATCATGATTTGCTTGACAGTGATGGCAGGCTTCCAGGCTTCCTCCTCATTGAGGATCGACAGGCAGACGGTGCCAGAGGGGTAGACGTTGGGGTGAAACAGCGGCGGGACGAATTTGCCTATTCGCACATGTTAGTCTCTTTTTTATTCAGTCTGTTGGTTTCCCTCTTCGAGAAATGGGCGGCATACACTTTGGCGGCTTTGTGGGATATTCTGCGACACACACACACGCACAGGTCAGCCTCAAAATCACAGCTACGAGTTTCACGTCCTGCCTCACCGTCGGGGAAAGCCATCGTCAGCTTAAACATGCCACCCTCCCAGATGGTCTTGTCCTTGCCGGGCACACCGCACTCCCAGTTCTTCAGGTCCAGTACGCCCTCCTTTGTGCGGGTCGGTCGGGCGTAGAAGCCAAACGGGTGGTCTCGTCGCCATTGCTTGCTGCATGGTCCGTGGTCAGCCTGCTGCGTCATTCCTTGTCGGGACGCTGCTTGCGCGTATCCTTACCGCTCCTCCTGTAGCCTATTCTGACACAGCGCCATTTTCTCTTATTTCCGTAGTGCACGAGGCAGTCGTTTGGGGGGGTATCTCGGTGGCGAAGAAGGTGAAAAAAACAAAGATGGTTGACAAAGCCCAAGTCACACGTCTGGAAAGATGATCTCTAGCTGGTCGATACCAGTGGAAAGAAGAAAATCACGAAAAATAGAAAACAAAAGATTTCAGCGTGCGCAAACAATACGATGCTTTGCGAAAGGGTTGGATGCGGCTGGAGAAATAGGGCTGCCTGAATGCAAGAGTCGTGACAAGAGGAACTCAGCTTTGCAGTCGGTCACGCACCAGTGAATTTGGTACGCTTCACTTTCTGCGCGCCCGCCACCTCGTCAACCAACCAGTTGGGGTAGCTCTGTGAGGCCACAGGGAGGGGTCGCACCGCCACAAGGGCACTCGCCTCAGTATGGCTGGAAGGGTTTGGGGCGAAAGTCTACTGTGCCTCAGTCACTGTAGCGCACTTGAGGTACCTGGCAAAGGTGGCTCGCCCAGTGCCAGCGCCACTTGCTCCGGGCCAAGAGTCCCCCAGGCAGCTTGGTCCTTGTCTTGGAGGGGTCTTCCGTTGTCGTGGGGCTGCCTTAGTCCTGCTCGCGTTGTGCCTAGGTCAACTCTGCTCCAGCTTTTCTAGTGTGTTCCCTCGGCTCATGGTCCAATGGCTGCTCCCCCAAAGGCCGTCCGTCATGGCCATTCCCCAAACCTTTTGGCCATGACAAGCCACATACCCTAATATCCGTTTACACTGCATCTCACCCCTCTGCGACTTGGCTCCAGGACGTCCAAACAAGTACAACACTTCAGACGAAAAGCTATTTCTGAGCTACTACCCCGGCGGCTATTTGCTATTCGGTCCATGTGGGGTTAGCCGGCGCGCGGGCACGTTGAGCTTGTGATACACCAGCGACACACATTCACACACACACACACACCCCGCATACGTTTCTTCGCCCGTCTCAACCATGGACACGATTGGTGCGGCCCCGGCCAAGGTCGAGAAGAAGGATGTCGAGGTAACAGCAGAAGAAGCTCCGGCGGCCTCTACGAGCGCCCCGGCCGCGGCTGTCGGCGATGTCCCGGACCCTGATGAGGACGACCTAGATGACTTGGATGGTAAGCTTGGCGCTTCACTTTACTCGCCGTCGAGGAAATTTCATGCTGACGATTGAGTGGGTAGACATGCTGGAGGAATTTTCCACGGTGAAGCTGGACTCCAAGAAGCCCGCAGATGCTCCTGCAGCTCCTGCAGCTGCTGCTGCGCCTTCAGCCGCGACTGCGGCACCAGAGGATAGCGCAAAGGTAGAGGGCGGCATCAACCCCGAGGACATGTCGGAAGAGGACTTTGCGAAGCAGCTGCAGGCCGGCATGGCAAACTTGCTCGGCGAGCTCGAGAAGTCGGTACGTAACCATCCACACCCCCATCTCATCGTGGCAGGCCCGCACCCCTCCTGCTAACACATCCAACCTTGACAGCCTGAAATGCAGGCCGAATTTGAGAGCATGTTCAAGAATATGGCCGCCGCCGGTGCTGAAGCCGCTGCCGGTGCCGCCGGCGCTCCCCCCGGCACAGGTGCCGCTGCCGCGGCCGCTGGCGCCGGCCCCGCGGACGAGTCCTTCCAGGACACGATTCGCCGCACCATGGAGCGCATGCAAAACTCGGGCGACCAGGCCACGGCGGCCGCGGCCTCGGGCAGCGGCTCCGACGACTTCATGTCGGAGCTGCTCAAGCAGATGGCCTCGGGCGATGGCCTCGGCGGCGAGGGCGGCGAGGAGGAGTTTTCCAAGATGCTCATGGGCATGATGGAGCAGCTGACCAACAAGGAGATCCTGTACGAGCCCATGAAGGAGCTGCACGACAAGTTCCCCGCCTGGCTGGCCGCCAACAAGGACAAGACGCCCGCCGAGGAGCTGAAGCGCTACGAGGACCAGCACAAGCTCGTAGACGAAATTGTGGCGCGCTTCGAGGCGAGCACGTACGCCGACTCGAATGCCGCCGACAGGGAGTACATTGTGGAGAGGATGCAAAAGGTGAGTTGAAATGCGTCCGCGGTTTTTACTTGTGCGGAATGAAGTATGCTAACTGTTTTGTAGATGCAGGAGCTGGGCTCGCCGCCGTCGGATCTGGTGGGCGACCTCGACACAGCACAGGAGGCCTTTGCTGGCGCCGATGAGCAATGTAACCCGCAGTAGTAGACGACAACGAATACATCACTTCAATGAACAAAAAAGAAACAAACAAACGCCAATTATTCATGTCAATGGTTTCTGTTCGAGTATGCCGCACCTATATACCCATACGTACAAGTTGTAGGAACAAGAGATGCTCTTTATTTCAGTCAAATCAAATAGCCACCTAACGGCTCCCCAAACGCCAAACCATGGTGCCAAAAACGCCACAAAATCAAAATCAGAAAGCCCATTATATCCAGAACGCCGTCCCGTATCCTCCAAGATGATTATATATGTATGCTACAAATTATTCCATGTCCATTTGATCGTCAGACTGCGTTTGTTGCTGTTGCGCCATTGCCTGGTCAATATCCTTGGCCGAAAGCAACTCCTCAAATATGTCGTCGTACTCGTCATCAGACAGGGACGGGGATATCGGGCGCATGGCTGGCGACTGTGGCTTTTGCTGATGGTACGACGCAAACATGGCCTCGAGCTCGGCATTTTCGGCATACTCGCCCACCATGTCATCGTCGACGTCGTCATCTTCTTCGTCCTCTTCCGGAACCATCGATTCGGGCTCAAAGCTCGAGGCGTCTTCTATATCCGCCTCGGAGAGCTCGGGCGCATCGTGCGACAGGCGGTCCATGTCGGCGATCCAGTTGGTTTTGAGAAACTAATGCAGACCAGTTAGCTTTTATTGTCTCTTTTACAAGCATCATTTGAGGTGGCAAAAAAAAGAACGCACCTGTCCTTCAATGTCCCGCCTTTGCCACGCCTTGTCCTCGGCCTTGTCGCGCACGCTGCGCAAAAAGTTGGTGCGGCGCTGCTGCTGCGCGTCCTCGCGGCGACGCATCACCGGGTTGGCGCGGGCCGCGCGACCGGCGTACTTGAACTTGGGCGGCGCGATGGGCGACGACTGCGTCTGGCGCATCAAAAAGGTATTGTCATCCTGCGTGCCCAGCGGCGACGACGCGCGCAGCGGCGACGACGAGAGCGGGGAGGAGACGGCGGGACGGTGGTGGTCCCAATTGGCCGTGAAGATGGGCGCGGGGGCAAACGACAACATATTCTCTAGCACGGTCTGCTGATGCTTGGACGTCTCTTCTGGCATATAAAACGGCAACGGTGGCGATTTTGAGGTTGAAGAGGGAAATGAAGAAAATAGTGTGTGGATGACGAGAAAATTGACGGTGGGCACAATTAAATTGTTTCGAGTCTGGCCAGCGTCAGTCAAGGGCTGGGAAGCGTTCCAAAGGCGTGTCTCAGTGTTTAATGGGTTTCTGGCGAGGGAACGCGATGCGCCTTCAAGGCGTCGCGCAGTCACGTGTAAAGAGGTAAATATGGTGTCGCGCCTTTTGGCGGGCAGCAGCTGGAAGGCAGCGGACGAGGCTGCGCGGGTACGTACCGACTCTCGCCTTTCTTTAGCGTGGTACCTGCTGTAAGACAGCACAGACAGGCCACTGTCAGGCTCCCAGGCACAAACAGTTAGCGGCCTTGCACCACACTGCAGGAACTGTTCTGGTCAATGACGCCTCCTATTTTAGCGCTCACAGGCTTTGCATACAGTCCACCAAGGCCGACGGAGGCGGGCGGACGACCCTCGGCGAATCACGGCGCTGACACTACCAAAAAAAAAAAAACTTGTTGAGCCTGTCGCGATACTCGACTCATTACCGTAATCTTTTCGCTGCAGACGCAATTCGCAATTAATTTGCTCTCTGTATGAATCAGGGGCATTGTTTCCATCGTAATCAGCTCTGCCTCCCTTACAACTTCCAACCCTGCTTAGGATGATAGCCTCTGGCCCCAACACTTCCTCCTAACGCCCCCGAATAAGCCCCTCGGCTGGCCCCAGGCAAACAAGCGGCGACATAAGATTCGACACTCCCAGCGGCCACGATGAGCGGCTTTTCGCTCTTCACGTTCGCCGGGCGGTCTGCTGTCCGTCAATGGACCTGCACAACCTGCAAGAGCCAGCTTCCTCGATTTACGAAGCCAACCGCGCCGTTTGCTGCGACTCGGCGCTTCGCCTCGGCAACCGGCAAGAATGGCTCGTCGCAACAGCAGCGCCGGCCTCGCAGAGGCCTGCTGTTTGCCTCGACCGGCGTCGCTGCTGGAGGCATCACGGCCTTTGCCTTTATTGACGACATAAAACAAACATACGAGGCCCTGCAGCGCAGCGGTCGCGTTGTCGGCGGCTTGGCCATCTGTATCAACGAGTATGCGCCGCAACATGGAACTCGGCACAGCAACGACAAGCTAACAATTCTCAAAGCTACCGCACTACGCTGAACCAAAGAGCTCTCATTGAAAACGAAGACGAGAAAGACGCGGTTCTCAAGGCATGCCACAAGCGTTGCGCCGAGCGCACGTTGAAAGTGCTGGAGAAGAACGGTGGCATCTTTATCAAGCTCGGACAGCATCTTGTACGCTTTTCATATATACCACGCATGCATTGCCTGCCTGCTAACGGATCCTCAGAGTGCAATGAACTACCTGCTCCCCTCCGAGTGGACCACCACCTTTATCCCCCTCCAGGACAAGTGCCCCGTCTCCTCCTACGAGTCGATTGAAGAAATGTACAAAAAGGACACGGGCGAGGACCTTATGGAGTACTTTTCCGAATTCTCCCACGAGCCCATCGGCGCAGCCTCGCTCGCGCAGGTGCACCTGGCCACGATCCGTTCCTCCGGCCAGCAGGTCGCCGTCAAGGTGCAGCACCCGGAGCTGCAGGCGTTTGCGCCGCTGGATCTCGCGCTGACAAAGTACACCTTTTCCACGCTCAAGCGCTTCTTCCCCGAGTATGACCTCGAGTGGCTGTCGTCGGAGATGGAGGTGTCGCTGCCCAAGGAGCTCGACTTCCAGGAGGAGGCGCTCAACGCCAAGTCGATGCGCGATCACTTCGCCAAGATCCCCTACCTCCCGCTCATCATCCCCGACGTCGTCTGGGCCAAGAAGCGCATCATCGTCATGGCCTGCGAGCCGGGCCGCCGCCCGGACGACCTGGCCTACCTCGACGCCAACGGCATCGACCGCGACGAGGTGTCGGCCACGCTCGCGCGCATCTTCAACGAGATGATCTTCGGCGACGGCGCGCCCCTGCACTGCGACCCGCACGGCGGCAACCTCGCCATCCGCAAGAACGACAGCTTCCGCGGCCTCGGCGGCAAGCCCAACTTTGACATCATCCTCTACGACCACGGCCTGTACCGCGAGATCCCGCTCGACCTGCGCCGCTCCTACGCCAAGATGTGGCTGGCCGTCATCGACGGCGACATGGATCGCATGCGCGAGTACGCGCGCGAGGTCGCCGGCATCACCGACAAGGACTTTCCGCTCTTCGCCTCGGCCATCACCGGCCGCGACTACAGCGTCATCTCCAAGCAGGGGTCCATCCTGCAGTCGCGCAGCGGCGACGAGGAGGCCGCCATGAGCTCCTCCCTGCAGGAGGGCCTCATCGTCGACCTGGTCCAGCTGCTGAGCCGCGTGCCCCGCATCATCCTCCTCATCCTCAAGACCAACGACCTGACGCGCAGCCTCGACGAGAACCTGCAAACGCGCCAGGGCCCCATCCGCACCTTTATGATTCTCGCCCGCTACTGCACCCGCACCGTCTTCTACGAGCAGCTGGAAAAGATTCGCGCGCGCGGGTCGTACTTTTGGCCCGGCAACGCCGTCAGGGTCGTGTCGGCCTGGGCGTCGCTCATGAGGGTCGAGATCAAGCTCGAGGTGTTTGAGCTGTGGCTGAGCCTGAAGCGCATGCTGGGCTTCAACAGCAGCGTCGGCGGCGGCGCGCTGCAAAAACAATAAAGGCGGGCATGTTTCTTTTTTGGATAGAAAATAGACTGTACATATTAAACATAGAATACTTTGAACAAAAAGGTTTGAGATGCCGGCGTGGATACGAAATGCCTACGGCAGGTAATGCGAGCAATACAATACGATTAACTACCCTAAACTAGCAACGTGAATTCGTTGGCAAGCTGTCGCGTGGATGCGAGTGTGTTTTTGAGGATTCTTAATCTTGTTGTTGCTGAGTATCGCGCCGTACCTCTTGAACCCGTGAGAGCCAGCCGCGTCTCAGTTTTTTGTACAGAAACAATATCTAGTTTGTGCGTCGCTGGATGTCTAGATACCTTCAGTCGAAGCCATTAACACCGGTTCACAGCAAAAGCCTATCAACAACCTCGTATTTAAAGTAGATATCGAAATTAAAGCAGAGCCTGCAATACAAAAAATAATGAATGTAACTAGTAAAAAGAAAAGATATAAAATTGCTGTCGCAAGCAAAAAAGCGTGATCCCGCCCGGGCTCGAACCGGGGACCTTCTCGGTGTTAACGAGATGCCATAACCAACTAGACCACGGGATCCGGAGTTGTTATTGAAATTACCGGCGTTAATTCTTATTATCCAGGCCGCAGTTTCTCATCTCAGGTCGCCGTCTCCAACCTGCTTCGACATCTGTAAGACGGATTTCAGAAATGCACCACACCCAACCGTCACACCAATAAGCACCAGTTTTTACTGCATCTGCCTATCTTCAGCCCTGCGGTGGACTTTTAATCGCTCCGCGTCAGCCTTGCGGACCTGTTCTTCGGCGCCGGAGGTGGATAGCTTCCCGTCCATCGGCTTTGCACCAAATTTCAGTCACTCTATCTCCGAACCGCCCACACCGCCCCCAGCCGCATCGGACATGGAGACCACACCTCGTAAGAATCGCCCGTATCGATCTTGGGCTGCAGGGGCAATAAGCTCCGTCGCTTTTTTCGAGAAACCGTTGCTACTCCCAAAGAAGAAAATGGAGCGGTTTAGGTTTTCTTGAACACTGGCGGAGATTCGTGGGCTGTGCTCGTCATCCCATTTTAGCATGCGGATTTTGGTCCCTTCAGCTGTCAGTGTAAATGAGCAGATCAGAGAGAGTGTAAATCAAAAGACTATAAAGCTTGTCACAGGGAACCTTCGAAATAATAACAGCAAGAAATACCATTCAAAGTACCATCAAGAGATTTAGAGTTTCAGACACTCTTCCCAACGACCCTGATACTCAGCCCTACAACGTCATCTTCATTCCCAGTTCTCATTCCTCCCTCGAATATCAACATACAACACCATTAAAATGTCCATGTTTAGCCAAGTCTTTCCTCCTTCACCCACATTTACCGAAAAAGAGCTTCCCAATCTCCAAGGCAAGGTACGTCTCCCCCCTCATCCGTACAGCCTCTGTCGTTATATCGTCACCCTCCCATCTAACATCACGCTCGCAGGTCTGCATCGTCACAGGCGCCGCCGTCGGCGTCGGCTACCAGCTCGCCAAGATCCTCTACAGCCACCACGCCACCGTCTACATTGCCACGCGCTCGACCGCCAAGATTGACGCCGCCATCGCGTCGCTCCGCAAAGAGGTGCCCGGCAGCAGCGGCCAGCTGGGCTCGCTCGTCGTCGACTTTTCCGACCTGCCCTCCGTCGGCCCCGCGGCGCGCGCCTTTCTCGAGAAGGAAAGCCGGGTCGACGTCATTGTGCACAACGCGGCCGTCATGACGCCTCCCGCCGGCAGCAAATCCAAACAGGTTTGTGTTTCCTCGCTTCGCTCGGAGATGTGTGTGTGTATGTGAGGGCAAAAAAACAGGAATGCTGATGAATAGAAACAGGGACACGATTTGGAAATGGCAACGAATTGTCTCGGTCCGTTCTTGCTCAGCAGATATCTGCGCCAACTGCAGACACACACCGCCGCGCTGCCGGATGCCGCCCCGGGCACGGTGCGCACCGTCTGGGTCTCGTCCATGCTCAGCGGCGCGAGCGTCCTCGACGGCATCGCCTTTGACGACGCCACGGGCGCGCCCAAGGTCCAGAGCAGCGCCATGAACAACTACATGCAGAGCAAGGCCGGCGCCGTCTTCCTGGCGCACGAGTCTGCGCGGCGCTTTGCAGATTCCGGCATCATCAACATGGTAAGTCTTCTCACAATCTTCAATCCACCCCATCTTTGTTTGCTCGACTGACTGAGAAAAAACAGAGCGTCCATCCAGGCCTCATGCGCACCGAGCTGCAGCGTCACCAGAACCCCATGGTCAAGCACCTCATGGTACGTACCCATACGCAGTGACATTGAGAGCACGCACGCTGACCGAGAACTAGGGCATCGCCTTCAAGCCGGCCAAGTTTGGCGCGTACAGCGAGCTGTTTGCAGGCTTCTCGCCAGAGGTCACAGAGGAGCACAACGGTGCCTTTGCCATTCCTTGGGGCCGCTTCGGCAAGCTGCCCGGGCACGTTGCCAATGCGCTCAAGACCAAGGAGCAGGGTGGCACGGGCACGTCGGCGCGCTTCTGGGAATGGTGCGAGCAGGAAACCAAGCCATATTTCACCGAGGCGTAAATGCATTTGCTTAAAGCGAGTTTGTTAGCGAGTTACCTGTTATCATCAATAATGCCGAGTTTCTGTCACGATTCAAGATTTAAAGTGAAACAGTGCAAGAGAAATGTAAAATAGTGTTCCGCTTCAAAGGTATGCCAATGCCAAACGCCAATTAAATCCGTCCTAAATACCCAAACGCCAATCCAGGGCCAATGAAACGCCAGTATTCAAACACAGAATCTCATCCAGAAATACAAACAATTATGCAAATGAGCCACGGCCCAGTAGTCCTCCTACAACACCAATTCTCTTCTCTGCACCCTTCATCTTCTTCTCTTCGCGACGGCGCTCGCTCTGCTGGATACGTGCGTGGCCGTCGTTGCTCGGTACAGCACGGCTGACGACGCCACTGCGTTTGCCAGCCGCCTTCTTAATCTTGTTGTCCTCGCCAAAGCCCGCGGCAGTGCTGCTTGCCGAGCTGCTCGATGTAGTGCTTGCCGCCGTCGACATGATGGACGAATTAGTCGTTGCACGGCGCAGCAGAGGCGGCACCTTGAACGCGGCCCCCGAGGCAGACGCAACAGAGGCAAAAGCGAGACGGCTACCATTGGCCGACACGTTTGAGTTTCCTCTCTTGAGGCTGATGCGGTCGACGACACCAGCTGCTGACCGACGCGGAGAGCGGTTCTCCTTGTCGCTGCTGCGTGGAGCATTCTCGTCTTCGCTGTCGGAGCCAGCCTCGGTTGCTGGTATTAATGAGGCGTCAGGCTCTTCGAGCAAGTTGGACAGCGTCTCGCGGACTTCGCCAATGTTGGAAGGCTTCTTGGCGTCCTTGGTCCTGCGCATGCGAGCTGGTGCTCTATTGTTGTCCCCTCCGGCAGGTGCGGTGGACAATACCTGACGAGCAGGCTGTTGAGGCTGGCTGTCGGGGATCGTCTGCTGGGCGGCGTCTTGTGCCTCAGGAGCAGGAGACTGCGAGGAATCGCGCTGCGAAGGTGACTCGACAATCTCCAGGATATCCATCTCATCGTCGCTGCCACGGTCCTCAATAGTGCGCAGGAAAGCTTGGTTACCGGGGTTCTCAGCCATCTTCTTGACACGCTCGTCGGAGAACAGAGCCTTTTGCATCTTGGCAAACTGGCGGCGCTTCATGCGTCGACGGGCCTCGCCATCGTCATCAGAGTCGGAAAGGTCGTAATCAGCACCACGCTTGCGACGCAGCATACCCGTAGTGATATCTTTGAACAGCTTTTCAACTTGCTGCTCATCCTCAGCACGGGCACGGTCGGCATAGAATGCAGCCAGCTTGCCGTCATCAGCAGCGTTGTTGGCGGTGGCATCGTCAATCATTTCCTGCACCGAAGCGTTGGATTCATTGTCACTGTCTTCGCCATCAACACCGCCGAGACCAGCGTACTCGTCATCAGACTCCATCGCCTCCTGCTCGACCATTTCCTTGGCCTTGCTCGTCTTGGCATTGAAGGCATCAGTGAGACGTCGTTTCTCCTTTTGCTTAGCCTGTTCTTTGAGCTTGGCAAAGGCATTCTCGGCAGTGGCGGAAACCTCGGTCGGGATGGGCTGAGTCTGCGCAAGAGTTTCTTGAACATCGGCCTTGCGACGAAGCTTGCCTCGTCGCAGAAGAGGCGAGCCCTCGGGCCCCTCTTCCATGGTGCCGGCAATGTCGGTGGCAACGGTAGAAAATGGAGGCTCGACGAAGCGGTCCTTCAGGGGTGTGTATGTCTGGAAACCGCCATCTTGAGACAGCTCAATCGTCTGCGATTCGCCAGGATATCCGTCCCGCATGAGGCTGTCGAGGCCTCGCATCTGAGACTGCGACATGTTGAGGCGGATACCTTGCGTGGCTGCCTGTGTCCCAGGACGCTGTGAGTCTTCGACAATGTTATCGGCGGGTTGATCCATAGTGGCAGAGAAGTTGGAATCAGGGAATTGATCAACGTCAGGCATCATGGACTGGGTAGGACCGTTGACAGAGCCCACTTGACTATCGTCCATGGTGCCAGCAAAGATCTGGGTCAAACCCAGACCAGCCGGCCCCTTGACAGGCAGGCCGGGAATAAAAGTCTTCTTGGCAGATCGCAGAACGGAGCCAGGCGCAGCGGGAGAATCGCCGTTTGCTGTGGCAGGCAAAATAGGGTTGGTTGACTTGACAGGCTTTGGTGTGGCCTTGATCTCCATGTCGTCGTCATCATCCGAGAGCACGGCTGTAACATTTCGGGCTCGTCTACGGCGAGTCTGCACGGTGGCCTCCTCCATGTCCTCGTCCTCATTGTCAGCGGCCTTGGCCTCCTCCTCGCCGTTAGAGTCCTCAGCTTCATCGTCGAAAATTGGGTTGGCGGCGTCACTCTCGTCATCAGCATCATCTCCTTCGTCATCCTCGGACCCAGAAAGCTCAATAGCTTCAGCTCCCTCCTCTTTCTCAGAAGCTTCGTACTCGTCATCGCTGTCGTCCCAGGCCAAAGGATCGGCAGCGGTGCTCTCCTTTTTCTCCTTCTTGGCGGCTTCACGCTCCTGTTCCATGAGGCGCTGGACCTCCTCGCGAGCTTTTGCAACAATATCTTCGACATCCTCCATCTGCTTCTCACGCTCCTCCATAGTCTGAACGACAATGCCTTGGGACTTCAGGAGCTCGAGACGGCGAGTCCGCTCTTGCTTCGCTTGCTGCCTGGCTCTCTGCTGAAGAGAGGCCTGTAGCTCGGTGTTGGTCATGCCGGCGAAGTCCTTTCTGCGACGGTTATGCTTTCTGTCTGGCGATTGCACATGAGCAAGGGCGCGCAGCACCTGCAAAGAGTGAGATTCCTGAGCAGCTTTGATCGGAACGTTGTCAAAGACAGCTTTGACCTTGTCTTGGACTGTGGCGGTGATTTCAAGCTCGTCGTCAGAGCCAGCGGCGAGTGTCTTGAGGAGGTTGGGAAGGCGGACACGGACGCGCTTCTTGGCCTTTTCAGTTTCGGTTGGCTGCATCTCGGCATTCTCAACAGCCTTGCCCTTGGCTTTGTCAACAGGTTGAGCAGGAGTAGAGCTAGCTATTGCGTCCAAGGTGGATAGATCCTCATTGTCAGCTGCCTCTGGTTGGATGGTGGCAATAGGCTCGGCGGTCTTTTTGGCGGACGGAGGCGAGCTGGGTGGCGTTTCAGCGTCGGCCATTTCAACGTCGGATTGGGGTGTCGTAGGACGGCTGGAGCTGGCCGGCTGAGGCACTGGCTCGGCAACTTGTCCGTTAGGTCTGAAGTTGAATCTCTCAAAGAGGCTGCTCTTTGTGATCTTCTTGCGTGTCTTGGCCTCGTGGGCCAGTTGCATGCTTCGGGCCATGCGCTGTGTTTCACGGTTCATCTCGTCGATTGCCTTCTTGCTGGCTTTGCGTGATGGGCGCACGGACTTTTGTGTGAGCGTTTGGCCGCCCTCATCATCGTCAATGTTGGATACATCGTCATCGTTGGAATCGGGGGCGTTGAGCTCAGAAGACAGCTTCTCCTGACGCGCCCGGCGCTCAGCACGCTCCGCCTCTTCCTTGGCCTCGCGGGCCACACGCTCCTTTCGCTTCTTCTCGACAAGAGCCTTGAAGCGGTCGGACTTGACAGCGGGCAAGTCATCTGCGTCAGAATCTGCGTAGTTGTGCTGGACGCTGCGAGAAGGAGAGGGGCCTGCTGGTGATGAAACAAACAATCCCGGGCTGGAAGGGTTGCTCTTATTGGGTGTGGTGGAATCCTGCTCTGGCGTGTTCTCGCGAGCAGCACGACGCTGTAAGCGACGCGGAGCGACGGGTAGATCGTCATCCTCCTCTTCCTGCTCCTCCTGGGGCTTCTGCTGTTCTTCTTCGCGTAAAAACATCTGTTTTACGCGTTCCCGCGCGTTTTGTGGCCTCTTTTCGTTGGGAGATGTGCTGTTGGCCTGCATACGGGCTGCAAGTCTACCTCGCGGGCGGATCTCGACGTCGGATTCGCTCTCGTCTTCGTCGTCGTCGAGCTGTGCTAGGGCAGAGCGGATCGTGCTGCCAGTCTTTTTCAATTGTGTAGACACACCTCCGCCTTCTTCGTCGCTGCTGTCCACAGTAGCGAGGAGAGCCTTGATTTTCGAGCGAGGCGTCAGCATGGGAGCTGGCGAACCTCCACGCGAAGACGCGGGCGAGGACGGCGCGGACATGGCGTCGCGGTCTGGTATCGAATACTGTAAGTGGTGCGAGTAATGAATGATTGATCGTAGAGTAATGAAGTGGAAAGATCAGAAATAAGATGATGAATCAAAATTCAGTGCTGCATTGGTATAGAGATAAAGTGCGTGTGGTTGGGAAATGTATGGAGGAAGAAAGTGGTTTAAGAGGTGCGGGTGGGCTTTTCTGTAGTGACGCGCGACGCGGTGGGCTTACACCAACCGCCGCAACCTGGCACGCGCCGACGCATCGCTGGTGGGCCGTCCCGCGTAAAACACTTTCCCAGTTGGGCAATGTCAATTTAGCTCCCAAGGATTATTTCCGTCATCCTCGCCAGCTGGTAATAAAAAATATTCGTCTGTTTGAACTTCAAATATTATACGACACGTCAAGCAGCAGTCACAAATGATTTCTGAGTATAATGGCAAAAGTAGTATATTGACAAGGGCAGCCATGTTCCCGGCTTGTACTACTCTACCTATTTTTTTCTTTTTCTTTTATAGTTTTTTTGGTATCATTTCCCTTTTACGCTTTTTTTTTCATTTCATCATTGAAAGCATGTAGTTATTCCCAAGATTTAGCGCCAATACTCAATTGAACAGCGAGAGCCTTCCTAGAAGAGCTTGTGCTCCAGAGTCATGTCAGACTCGGGCTCAAGACCAATGCAGGCACGGAAGATGTTGGTCAAAGCGGCACGCTGCTTGGCGAGGGCGTTGACAACAGGAGTGCCAGGAGGGGTCAGGGGAGCCTTGAGCATGTAGCTGAGGACGCTGAGGACGCTGTGGAACTGCTTGAAGTCGCCATCGGCGGCCTTCCACTGGATACGGGTCATCATCTCGGCAATGATGACAAGATCAATGATGAGGGGCGAGGCAAGGAGAGAGTCCTCGCAAATATTGAAGAGGGAAATGATCTGGTGACCACCCATGAAGATCTCAGCGTAGTACTCGTCAAGGGCACGCTTGTTGTCGGCGACAGAAGGCATGTACTTGATGACGACGCAGTGGTCGGGGTGCTCGCCGGGCTTGTAGAGAACCGAGTTGGCCTCGACCATGTCGTCGACGACGTTGGACTTGGAAATCTCCTTGGAGCGGAACTGCTTCTGGGAGCTCAGGTTCTTGCCGTCGTTGTTGCCAAGGTGGTTGTAGCTGGCAATGGAGGTGAGCTTGATACCGGCGTTGATGAGGAAGTCAACGAGGGCAGACTTCATCTTGGTCTGGCCGGACTTGAAGTCATCACCGCCAATGAAGGCGTTGTGCTTCTCAGCGAGCTCGATAGCACCAGGGACAAAGGTGTTCTGGGGAGAGCCGTTGATGAAGGGAGCGCCCTCGCGGATACAGGCAACGGCGAAGATGGTGGAGGGGGAGATTTCCTCGTGGCCCTGCTCAATGGACTTGAGCAGGTTGTCGGCAGTGTCGTTGACACCGGGAACAAGGTCGGCGTAGCGCTCAGTGTTGGCAGTCCACATGACAATGACCTTGTCGAGGCCGTTCTTCTGCTTGAACTCGCGAATGTCGGTCTGGATCTTGTCAACGTGGGCCATGCAGGCCTTGCTGCCCTCGAGGACGTTGTCAGCACGGTCCTCCTGGTTGGCGGCGATGAAGTCGGGGTAGTAGACGGAAGGCAGGGGAACCATCTCGACCATCTCTTTCTTGACCTGAGCCTTGAGAGTGGGCTCAAGGACCTGGGCGCGGTCCATGGCGTCAGCCAGGTTCATCTTGCTAATGTCCCAACCGCCAATGATGAGGTCGTTGGGGTGGACCATGGGCAGGATGTTGTGGAAGGGGATGTTGACCTCCTTGCTGGTCTTGGCATCGGTACCGAGCTTGAGGGTAGAGCCCATGACGACGGAGCCAAAGTAGTTGGACTGGCGAGGACCCTCCTTGGTCTCCCAGCCGATGTTGCGGCGGTTGGCAAGGATACCAGCGGTGACGGTGGTACCGTTGTTGCCGCCCCATCCGACAAGCATCATGCCGACCTTGGGGACCTTGCGCTCGACCTTGAACTCATAGGGAGTCTCCTTGGGGGTAGCGACAAAGTTTCCGCTGGCATCGGTCTCGACGCTGGTGGTGCGGTAGGTGTACTTGGATCGAATCTCCGAGTCGGTGTAGGTGACGTTGGGAGAGTTGACCTTGAAGGTGGTGGGGTTAGCACCGGCGGCAGGGGGAGCGCCGGCAGCTACGGCTTGGCTGGAGCCGTTGTTGGATTCCGCGTGAGGAGCCATGGCTGACTAGTTGGATTGAGGCGAAATTGACGGGGGTGGCGATGGTGTGCAGGCTTGTAGATGCAGAGATCGATTTACTGAGTTTCGATCGAGTCCGATGCTCCTCCAGTGTCGGCTGAGCAGCGGGCTCCTGCAAACGGGTGGTGAACCCTGGGAGTTGTTAGCAAATGTCGGGTGGAAAGGGCCAGTATTCGCAGTGGTGATGAGCTGTTGAACTGCAGAGAGCTTCGACTTACGAGTTGAGGAGGTTGGAAAACGTCTTGGCGACTTTTAGCGACCGAGGAAATAGATGCCTCGATCAGAATATTTTTGTGTTGTTTTTGGTGGGTTGGTGAGATCGGGGACGAGTCTGGAGTCAGGCAATTGACGACGAGACTGGATATTTGGGTAGTTGAAGTTGAAGGTGCTCAAGGGCAAGTTGCTAAGTAGTTGCTTGTTGGTGTTTTGGTGGTTGGAAGAAGGACAGAGTAGGGAGAGGGGTCGGGATGGGTTCATATATAGAGGTAGCAGGCACATGTGCTTTTTGGAGGGGCTCAGCCTTTTCGGTGCACTGCGAATGCGGCCCTGGTGCATTGGACCATCGGAAGCAGGGGAACGGGGAACGGAGGGACGCGGAGGGGTGGGAGCAAGGTACTTCGGCGGCGGGGCAGCTTTTGCGGGCGGACCAGGCGTAGGGAGGGACAGGGCAGAGGTACCTCGCTAGCAGCAGACACACCAGGCCCGATGCCGACGCATCCAAACAGCCAAGGTAGCTTTGCTAGCGGGGGAAAGTCCCTACGAGCGCCCTAACTATGGATTTCAGATAGCTGCTTCTTGGCCGTGGATAGAGCCCCTGAACTGCAGCGACAACGCCAATGCGCCCCACGCGTCTTGCAGCTTCGCTGTTGTGTGGCTGCTCAACAGGTCTTGCAACCCGAAAAGGCGCCATCGGCAGCGCCATCGCACTGGCAATGTTGCAGTGGACTCTTGCAGGGCATGGCGGTCAAGCGGTGTGGACGAGACCGTCCGAGGCTGGGGAATCATCTTTTCGCGAGGCTGCCTGTCCTAGCTGCAAGAGATGGGTCGATTGCTACAATCTCTCACGGCCATCTATCATGGCAATCCCGTAACCTTTGATAGTATTGCCAATTATCGGTAGCAAATCAGTGATTTATCAGACGCATCTCGCCTGCTGAAAGTTTCGAGGCACCTTTCTGATAATCACGGACCTGACATGGCTTGCCAATCAGAGTGCCCGCTGGTGACCACGGAGAAACCTAAACAGCTGATCAAGATAGTCAAAGTCAAATAATACCTGCTCGGACAGTAAGCGCATCAATTGATCTATTGGCGAGAGTGAGAAGCGACGCTTCACATGCTGTAATGGGCGACATCTAGATACCGTGTAAGACCTTATCGCCATTTCAGCTACCGTCTTGCTCCATCACGAACGTGGTCAAATGCCGGTCGATTGATGATTGCATTGTGTTTCGAATGTCATGATACAAAGTCTAGATGAGTCGGCTTCGTATCATGTCTCTTCTAGAGCTTTTCCTCGCTGGCCATTGTCCCGTGAAGTTGCTTGCCGAACGGCTAGCCTTACCAGCAAATGACCTATTATCAACAGCCGGCAGAAGTAGAGTTTCTGCCGGCTCGCGTTGTCCTCCTATAAAAGGATTCTGCGCATATCTTCTGCCACTCACCAAGTCCTGCCTATAGCCTTGAATCCAAATCGTATCTTCCAAGGCTCCCAGAGTTGGTGTTTCCAGATGCTACGTATATCATAGCCACGTCCGCCCCTGTCCAAAGACACCGCCAAACCAGCTGCCCAGCCCAGCCCAAGCCCCAGCCCGCCGAGGGTGCTCGGTCACTGGTCATGCTCGCAGTTCCCCAATCCAGCGCCTCTAGCTGCCTCTTGTAGTGGAACAAGGGGGGGGGGGGTT
>JARDXD010000789.1:0-18072 GCA_029218145.1 Aphanocladium album
AAAAAAAACAGGGGGGGGGGGGGCAAGACGCCAACTTGGACTCCCCGCGCTATTATACACGGCGCACGTCTCTTGTCTTTTGTTTTCTTCACTTTATCTCTTCTCCCCTTGGTAATTTTACAAGAATTTGATTCTACAGCGAATCTTTCCATTCTCAAACACTCATTCATTTACGCCGATTTTCACAAGATCACGCAACGCTACACGATACGACGACCTTCAAGCCTGTCCGCCCCCCTGGACGCAACCCTACTAACGAAAAACCTGCGCCAGGGCCTCTTTGCGAACCCCAATTTCAGCCAAGGGACGAGGAAACTAAAAAGTTTATGCTATTTTTTGCTCAGGCGATACTTTAATCGTCAGCCCATTCTGGCATTCGACCATATCGAATCGTCTTCCTTCTTTTCTCTGTCCGACGTGTAGGCAGCCTCTGTGCCATCTTTGCGGGATTCTTCCAGTTCGGGTGCGACACGCGCGCGCCGAGGCACTTAAACAACGACAACAACCCCATCTCTCCCACCACCACCAACACCCCACGCGGCGGCGCGACGATCCCCCGACAACCTTGCGAACCCAGCGCATCGCCAATCATGGCCTCTTACTTTCACGCGCCGCAGGCCGTGCAGCACCCGGCGCAGCTCCAGCAGCAGGCGCAGCTCGCGGCCGCGCAGCAGCAGGCCCAAGCCGCGCCCGCGGTGCCCATCTCCATCACCATCTGCGGCGACGGCGGTTGCGGCAAGTCGTCCATCACGCTGCGCCTGGTGCGCTCGCAGTGGACGTCCGATTACGACCCGACCATCGAGGACAACTACTCGGTCACGCGCCGCATCGACGGCACCACCTACCACCTCTCCCTCACCGACACGGCCGGCCAGGAGGAGTACCGCGGCATGTGGGCGAGCTCCAACCTCGGCGCCGACGCCTTTTTGCTCGTCTACGACATTACCTCGCGCGACTCCCTCGACGCCCTGCAGTACTTCAACGACCTCATCGACATGGAGGCCGAGACGCGCCTCGACAACGCCGAGCGGGCCCGCGAGGCCGGCCTGCAGCCCGACGAGGCCGCCCTCGCCGGCCGCGGCGGCCTCGCGCCGGGCTCCAAGGTCGTGCCCCCCGTCAAGATTGTCGCCGGCAACAAGTGCGACCTGCAGCAGAGCCGCCAGGTGCCCGCCGCCGTGGGCCTCGACTGGGCGCGCAAGCGCGGCTGCGGCTTCATGGAGACGAGCGCCCGCCTCGAGGTCAACATTGAGGAGACGTTTGCCCTGCTCGTGCGCCGCGTCATTGAGCGCCGCCACCTCGCCCAGATGGGCATCCTCGACAACACCGAGATGAACGCGCGCGGCATGACCAAGCCCCTGACGCCGCTGCCGCACGCCAATGGCACCATCGGCACGGCCTCGGAGAAGCGTTCCGGCATGGGTGGGCCGAGCATGAACAATGAGCGCTTCGGTCGCGGCCAGGGCGGCTTCTGGAAGAGACTGCGTTGCTGGTAGTCGGTGCCTTGTTCTTGCTTTATTATTCTCAATCATTCTGCATTCTTCTTGGCTTGCTGTGTGTATAGGTGGGGGGTTTTTGTTTTGCACATTGGTGACCGTGGGCGTTTTCCGACATTATTTCCTTGAAAGGCGGCCGTGGCAACATGGACCTGCCTGCCTCATCATTCTTGTCTCTTCTTTTTACTTTGGGTTTTCGAATTTGGATTTGGTTTTGCTTGCAGAGATACCAGGGCTACACGTTTTATGGCGCCACGGAGGAACAAAAGCATGTGGAGGAAATTGGTTTTCTTGGGTATATTATTTTGTTTTGATACGACGCCTTAATGATAGTAGCAAAGACATATCGCATTTTTCTCCAGATTCTCATGCAGTGAGCAGGCGCCGCATGCATATCGTAGCAGGCCTTTGTACGCTCATCGACAGAACGTTCCTGTTGACGGCACAAGCTTCCTTCCCGCCCCCGGCGCAGCACCGCTGAAACAGCACCCGTCGTTATCTGAAAAGCAACAGCCATCGTTGTCGGAAAAGCAACAACCGTTGCGATCCGAAAAACAGCAACCGTCGTGATCCGAGCAAAACTTGCCCTGGCGGTCCGACCAGCACACGCCGTCACGGTCGGAACAGCAGCAGCCCGCACGCGACGAGCAAAAAGTACCGCTGAGGTTGTCGTATTGATCCCAGTAGTCACCTGCGTCCTTCTGCTCCCAACTCGTCCCGTAGGACATGCGCTCCGGAGGCTGGTAGCTCGATGAGTTGACGCTGGATGGGCGTCTACTTGTATAGGGAGACGACGCGGCTTCGCCAACCGGCGCAGGCGGCGACGGAGGTCGGCTGGCGTTACTATGGACTGGGTGCAAATCGACCGACAGCCTAGCATTCTGTGGGGTATATGCAATTATTTCGGCTGGTGTTGCGTTATCCCCATGGGCATCCGCAGTTTGGACAGATGTTGCACTGATGTTGGCTGCGTTTGCTTCATTAGATGCGATCTCGCCTTGCGCAGGGCTGGCGGCCGTGATATTCTCAGGTCTGCTCTGCGGCGCATCGTCGTTCTCATCAGGATTGGAGCTATTGTTGGCGGGAGCAGAAGCTGCTTCATAGGGCGGAGGGAGTTCTTGCAGTTCGCTTGCCTCGTCATCCTCGCCAGGTGTTGGTACCGTTTGGCGATGTCCCGCGCTGGCGGAAGCCAGCGATCGAGATTGGCCATCGGGGGGTTGCCCCTTGAAATCAGTGACGACCATAGCGGCAAAATAGTCAAATTTAGCGATATCCCTTCTCAAAATTACTCTTTAATCCGTCAGGCTCCAGCTTCAGGGTGATACCATACATTTATGCCCGGATCCTTCGACAACGCACCAGGCTGCGGCGGAGAGCCCGCTATTGGGGGCCAATCAGGCTTGCGTAATGCAGTCAGAAGATGTGCGCGGCTGATGCGTAATGGCCCAAAAACATATTGAAGAATAATCATCCATTTCGAGTATAATTGCCTATTGTGGATGGTGACGAAAATTTTTGTTGGCGCATTGGCTGCAAGTTAGGACTTGGGTATAGACACAGTGCAGACGACATTGAAGAGTAGCAATGACAATCATGGAAATGTAGCAGACAAGTTTATTTCAGAAAGTAAATTATCCATCAGCCAGCAAATTGTTTTGAGATTCTTCAGTGCATGGTTGTAGAGAGCTGTTGTCCGGGCGAGAGTCTCACAGCTCTAGCCTGTTCCAGCGTCGCTTCCAATCCTGTCGCGTATCGAAACCAGTTTGCGCCATCATTTTCATCTCAGCGGCTTATAGCGACGCATTGACCAATTAAGGACTGACATGGTAGTGATAGCGCTCAACATACTCGGGGTACTCCCAGACGGTCTCGCGCGTGGTGGGCTGGTGGCGCGGGCAGTACCGACGGCGGCGGCGACGACAGCTGAGCATCTCGAAGCAGCGTGCGTCGGGGCGGTGGTGGATGAGGTGGTCGCAGACCTCGATACGGCTCTCGTCGCGGCAGCCGCAGGAGTGTGTGATGACTTGGAGGCGGCACATGGTGACGTGGTGATTGAAAAGCGTCTTGAAAGGCCTTGCGAGCATGGATTTAAAAATGAGAAGGGATGTGATTTACTGCCGAACAATTGCATGGGGATTACGGGGGATATTAATGCTACTTTGATCTTGGGCTGGAATATCCTCGTTGCTATATTTCAGAGAGAAGTTAAATGAGTTTCAATAAAACGTGGTTGATTTGACTGTTTGAATGTCTGCAACGGGACGATGCAGCTCTTTGAGGCAATCGCGGTGTGGCCTCGTAGTAACTAGGCAGCCCTCAGGTGTCTGTAATGAGACGCGGTCATGAAAGTGATTCTTGCTGCGCGACATGTATCGGGTAGTTAATGCAAAAGGGCTCTTCCAGAGTCAACTAGCAAAAGAGATCAGTCATATTTTGGCGCGGGTCACATTGAGGCACATCGCGAGCCTCCGGGATGGTGCAGGCGTGACAGCATGCCGTTGGCTAGCGATTGCATGATTGCGCCTCGGTCTTTCTTTCCTTTTTCTAACCTCGGCTCATGTGAGCCTGGTTTTGCGCTCGGAGAGAAATAGAGATTTATTTTTCACTGCAATTCGCTCGTGTTTCAGTCATTTGCAGCGGCATTCTCGTGAATACGCTGGGAGATTCAATACCGGACAACAGGGTGCCGCCTGAGCCATTGCCTGTTTAGGCCGGCGGCGGCGGGCGCGGCCCCACTTCAGTAAGTCATTTTCGGTTATGAGCGGTCGAGTTACAGTAGGGGCCCGGGATGGGAGGCCGTCCGTCGGACTGCATAATGATGCGTTGTAACACGGTCAATGTATTAATGTGCGGCACGTACTACGATATGCAGGCCAAGCCATTTTCAGGGTTGCCAGGAGAAAGGAAAAAAAAAACACAGTGTCCCTGGCGATTCCACCATAGCTCAGCTGTATTAGACATTCTGCATGCCTATCCAACGCTCCCGCCAGCCAAAGGGCCCCGCGTTGACGTGATTTGGGTTTGACACACGGTCTCCTATTCGGCTAAATGGGCTGGTTGGAAACTGGAGAATGCGACTAGGTTCACAGAACATTAACCTTGAGGTAAATGGATGAATAGCCTAGCCTAGTCGCCGAGCGTGCGTGGCAGCATACTCTCCGGGTCTCCCTCTGCGCATCGCCGACAGTCCGTTCCCGTGCGCAGCGAATACACTGCGGGACCTCGCTCAATGACAGGCCTCGTTTCTGCCTCGCAGACTTGACTGTTTTAATTTTTTCTCTCCCGCGGCATTCTGCAGTTTTTTTTCTCTTCTCCTTCCCCCCTTCTGCCCTCGATTTGTGCGATTACTCTTTTCGCCGCGACAAAGAAGAGCCTCACCATCCTGGTCACTGCACAGTCTCTGTCGATCCCACCATAATTCATTGAAACGAGTTACCAAAATCTCACTAGAGACACACTGCTCCGTGGCCGCCGCCCCAGCCAGTCAACAACCCCAGGCGCCCTCCCTGTAACCCAGGTCATGACACCACCCGCAGCGACCGAGCACGCCCAAAATGGCAATTTTTCGCCAGCCGTGCCCAGCCAGTTGAACAGGGCTGGTGAGCTCGAGCATGTAAGTCGACCCATTTTCTCGCGCCGGTCGTGGTATTCACTTGCGCTCCATTTGCGCATTCGCCAGAAGATTCCCGATCGCGACAAGGGCACCACGCTAACCGCTACGTCATAGCTTCTCCAAGCCGTCCAGCAGCTCATCGTTCCGTACGTCAAGGCCGCCGACCAAGCCGCGACCGAAAAGCCCACGGGCGCTATCCCCAAGGGCCGCCGCAATGTGCTCGTCAAGACTACCGCGCCCTCCGAGCTCGCCGCCAAGCTCAAGACGACGCTGCCCGCCGAGGGCCAGGGCCAGGACGGCCTGCTGGCCATGATCCAGCGCATCCTTGAATATAGCGTCAACACCTGGGACCAAGGCTTCCTCGACAAGCTGTATGCCAGCAACACTCCGGTGCGTAAACACAAAGCTGTCGCATTCAAACTCGCGACTCACTGAATATCTAGGTCGGCGTCATTTCAGACATCATTCTTTCTATCCTCAACACAAATGTAAGGCACCCTCCTATTTCACCAGCTGTCGCACACTGACAACTCCAGCTCCATGTATACCAAGTCTCACCCGCCCTCTCCGTCATCGAAAAGGCCACCGGCCGCGCGCTGGCCAACTTATTCGGCTTCACCGGCGATTTTGCCGGCGGCATCACCTGTCAAGGCGGCAGCTCCAGCAACTTGACGTCTCTCGTCGTCGCCCGCAACACGCTCTATCCCGAGACCAAGTCCAAAGGCGCCACAGCCAAGCAGGACTTTGTTGTCTTCACCAGTGCCCACGGTCACTACTCCGTCGAAAAATCCGCCATGATTTGCGGCCTCGGCAGCGACAGCGTCTGGGCCGTCCCCGTCGACGACGACGGCTGCATGCGCGCCGACGCCCTGCGCGATCTCGTCGTCCACGCCAAGTCCGAGGGCAAGACGCCGCTCTACGTCAACGCGACGGCCGGCACCACCGTCCGCGGCTCCTACGAGCCCTTTGCGCAAATCTCGGCCATCTGCAAGGAGTTCAACATGTGGATGCACATCGACGCCAGCTGGGGCGGCCCCGTCGTCTTCTCCAGCAAGCAAAAGTACAAGGTCGCCGGCTCGCACCTCGCCGACTCCATCACCATCAACCCGCACAAGATGATGAACGTGCCCACCACCTGCTCGTACCTGCTCATCCCGGACACGCGCACCTTCAAGGTCGCCAACAGCACCAAGGCCGGCTACCTGTTCCACGGCAGCGAGGACGGCGAGACCTGGGACCTGGCGGACCTGACGCTGCAGTGCGGCCGCCGCGGCGACAGCCTCAAGCTCGCGCTCGCCTGGCTCTACTACGGCGCCGACGGCTTCGAGAAGCAGATTGACCACGCCTTCGACATGGCGTCGCTGCTGTACACACGACTCGAGCAGACGGGCAACTTCACGCTACTGTCCGGCAACCCCACGCCCTGCCTGCAGGTGTGCTTCTACTACTCGCCCAAGGGCGTGCTGTCCGAGGACAAGGACGCCAATACAAAGGAGACACAGCGCATCGTGCATGCACTGATTGAGAGGGGTTTCATGGTCGATTATGCGCCCGGCGACAAGGGCAGTTTTCTTCGCGTGGTTGTAAATGTACAGACACTGCCCGGCACCATGGAGGGTCTGGCAAAGGCACTGAACGAAGTCGGCACACAGGGCCAATAATATATTTAGAGTAAAGGAATAGGACAAATAGAGTTACATGAATTGAATGAATATGAAATACAAGAATTTGTATTGTCCGCATGACGGAAGTTGGCTTATTAAACCCAAAGAAAAACTGCAGAGTATCGACCATAAGCTATTCGCTCATCTTTGGCGACGAGATAGCGAGGCTGCAGTAGAGCAGAAATTACAGGACCGTGACAGATACTCTGAAAAGCTGGAACTATCCTTTACAGATGCAGCATAGAGCATCGGCAAATGATCGGAATAGATGCTTTCCAAACAGAAATAGAGCAGTTGCCATCCATTCTCTATTCCAAAGCAAGGGCTAATGAGATACAATTACCTCGAAGCTCTAAAGAACGTGCAACAAATTGTACAGGCGCTTCTCATTTACCGACACGCACGATGCAAGGCGGCAATCGTGCTCAGGGATGGTCTATTAATAGCCAATTTACGCTGTCTATATTAGACAAAGAAACGAAAAAAATGTATATTCACTTTCAATTCTTATTATTTTCCTCACATGCCACACCTTCAACATTAGGAACTCGCCTGTTGTTCTGGCGAGTTCTACTACGGCTGGCCAATTGGATGGGTATTCTACATCGCCTCGCGAACGAATGGTGGATATTAGAATGCCTGCAAATCGAACCGGAACAGTTAGTTACTTTACTCTTGCTGAGTCTCTGTTTTTGAAAAAGAAAAATAATGTATGCTAGTGGCTATGATTTTACCAGTATTAAAGCGGCACTGCGATCGGAGCTTATCTTATCGCGCCAACGGCAGAAAAAAAAAAGTTGGCGACGGAACCTGCTCTTTCGCACCCCACCAGCCTTCAACACAGCAACAAACTCAGTCACCATGCCCAAGCCACGCACGAAAAGAGGCGGCCGCGAGGAGCGCAAGCGAAAGCTCGCCGAAGAAGGCGACTATGTTGGCGACATTGACACGAAGCGACAGCGCGTCGACGGCGAGGACGGCGACAACGAAAACGGCTACTACCAGCAGGACGAGGCGGCGGCCGGCGCCGGCTTTGCCAACCAAGAAGATGGGCCCGGCGAGAAGGAATTCTTTGGCATGCTTGCCGACGAGGAGCAGGAATACTTTCGCCGCGCCGACGAGATGCTCGAGCTGAACCAGTTTCCGACGACCGAGGACCGTGACATCTTCCTTGAGAGTGTCTACGAAGAGGCCAAGGGCAAGGAGCTCAAGGTCGCAAGCAGCCAGTCATGCTCGCGTCTGATGGAGCGCCTGATTCAACTGGCGAATACTTCGCAAAAGAAGCGACTGTTCCAAGCCTTTGCCGGTCATTTCCTGTCCCTGGTGCAGCACCGCTTTGCCAGCCACTGCTGCGAGGCGCTGTTCCTGCGCTCCGCTGGAGTCGTCTCTCAGGAGCTGTCCGGCTTCATGGTCGATACGCAAGGTGCCGATGCTGAGAACCAAGAGCCCGAAGAATCCATGGAGAATTTGTTCCTTGCGACTCTCGATGAGCTTGAGGGCAGCATGGGCTTCCTGATCACCGATCGATTCGCTTCACACACTCTCCGCGTGCTGCTGCTTGTCCTCTCCGGTCGACCTCTGGAGGACGTTGCGTTCAAGACGCTCATCAAGAGCAAGAAGAAGGAGAAGATTTCCGTCGCTGGCTCAGCGGCCGTTGACGAGCAAAACCAGGGCCTGCGCGCCGTGCCGTCTTCATTCACCGTTGCCGTAACCAAGATCATCCGCGACTCGACCTCAACCATGGACGCCACCAGTCTGCGCGTGCTCGCAACACATCCCATTGGTAACCCGACCCTGCAGCTCTTCCTGGAACTGGATCTGTCACTCAACAAGTCGGAGCAAAAAGCCGACGCCGAGCAGCCGACGCTCCTGTTCCAGCTGCTGCCTGGTGCGCCTCAGTCACTTTTCGAAGAATCCTCAGAAGCCACAGAATTTATCAACGGCATGATTTACGACCAAATTGGCTCGCGCCTCGTGGAAATCATCATTACACATGCACCTGGAAAGGTTTTCAAGGCTCTCAACCAGAACATCTTTTTACCTCGCATCCAGGGTTACGTACGGAACGACGTTTCGTGCTATCCCGCCATTAAAGTTCTCAACCGTATTGGAAAGGACCAATTGGTGGAGGCCGTCGAGAAAATTGGCCCCACGGTGCCGCAACTCGTATCCAAAAACCGATACAATGTGCTTCGGACACTCTTTGAGCGCTGCTCGGCCCGTGGTTTGAGCGACGAGATCAAGCAGCTGATGAAGGGTCTGCGCGAGGGTTGTGGTTCCAAGCCCGCTGACCTGGTTACGACGCTCTGTTCGCTGAAGAGCGAGGACGATGCCAAGAAGAAGAAAGACGTCGCTCAACTTAGCAAGAATGAGTATGCCATCCAGTCACACGGCGCCCAACTTCTCACCACCCTCCTTTCCATTACTGGCCCTGCCAAGGGCGTGCAAGAATCACTGTCCGCGCTCTCACCAGAGCTCCTCCTCCGCCTCGCCAACAACTCGTTCCCCACAGCGACTCTGCTCAGCACCGCGCTTAAGACGCCTTCCGCGAACGCGCTGTTCCAGAAAACCACCGTCAACGCGCTGGCACCTCATGTTGCAGAGCTGGCCGTGTCGCAAAACGGCCACAACGTGGTGGTGGCCATGGCCGAGATTCCCACCAAGGGCCGCGACTTCAGCGTGCCTGCGCACATCAAGGACGGCATCATGCAGACGCTCGGCAACCACGAGGCGGAGCTGCGAGACTGCTGGATGGGCCGTAGCGTGTGGCGCACCTGGAAGGGTGACATGTGGAAGACAAGACGATACGACTGGAAAGCGTGGATCAAGGAAATGGTGGCGGAAGAGTCGCAGCAGGTCACGTCAGTACACAAGAACGGTGGCCGTGGTGGGAAGAAGAAGGAGAATTAATGTATATATAACAACCCGTTTTGAAAAAAAGCCTGTCATTTTGCAACGGTTGGGAGTTTTCTGAAATCAACACTCAATTTAGATATGATCATCATACAAAGTCTATGAGATTTATGTATTCTACAAGTGACGGTTATAGCCTTGGGCTCGGCATCTTAAAGTCCTTCTTGTACTCTTCTTTCAGGATTCTCCGCAGAATCTTGCCGCTCGGGCTCTTGGGAATCGCATCCACGATGCGCACGCCCGCCAGCCACTTATTCCTCGTCCGCTCGTCCTTGACAAACTGCATCAGCTCCTCCGCCACCTGCCCGCGGCTGTTGTCCACGCCCGGCTGCAGCACGACAAACGCGTAGGGCCTCTCGCCAGCGTAGTCGTCGGGGACGCCAAAGACGGCTGCGTCAGCGACCTTGGCGTGGCCGAGCAGCAGGTCCTCGAGCTCAGCGGGCGCGACCTGCGAGCCCTTGACCTTGATCATCTCTTTGATGCGGTCGTGTATGGTGATGAGGCCGTCGGCAGCGATGGAGCCGACGTCGCCAGTGCGCAGGAAGCCCTCCTCGTCAAAGGACTCCGCGGTGGCGGCGGGGTTGTTGTAGTAGCCGGGGACGATCTGCGGTCCTTTGAGGCGAATCTATCATTTGCAGCGTGAGTTTTTTCTCATCTCGTATTTGTCAGTTTATTTTTGTTTGAACTGTACCTCTCCATGCTCGTCAACGCCGACAGCCACACCGTCCTCATTGACAACCCTAGCCATGGTGCTCGGCACGAGTGTACCCACCGACCTGCCATACTTGAAGTCATACATGTGCTTAGGGTGCGTTACCGCAGACGCCGTCGTCTCCGTCATGCCGTATCCCTGCTTGAATCCCGTGCCGGGGAAGCGCTTCGCTAAGAGGTCGAGCACCTCTGGGCTGACGGGGGCGGCTCCCGTCGTCCAGCGCGACACGCAAGAGAGGTCGTAATTGTCGACAGTGGGCTCGTGGGCGAGACGGATAAGAATGGGCGGGACCAGGTTCACTTCGGGGATGCGGTAGGTGCTGATGGTGTCGAGCAGCACGGGCATGGTGAACTTGGCCATCACGGCGACGGTGGTATGGCTGACAAAGGCATGTATCTGAAAGCGCACGAGGCCGGATACTGGAAGTGCATTAGCAACCTTCGCGTGTGACTTGCCCTCTGTTCTCAACTGATTAGGTACCTACCATGGTAGAATGGCATCACGGCGAGGCACGTGTGGCTGTTGGCATATGCCAGGTTGAGTTGCAGGCACTGCGCAATGATATTCGAGTGGGATATGATGACCTGTAGCTCGTCAGGAGGGATGATTCCCCAAACTTTTTCCACCGTAGACAACTCACTGCTTTTGGTAAACCTGTCGTGCCACTACTAAAGCACAGAAAGGCCGTCGCTTCGGAGTTGTGCTTGCCCTTGGGCAAATGAGCAGCCTCCGTGACTCCCAACTTCTTGCCATCCTCCACCAGCTCGCTCAACGACAGAAAGCCGTCCACATGATCGTTGTCGTCGTTAAAGACAAATATCCTGCTCTCATCGATCCCTTGCTGTCTCGCAGCCGCGCGCACCACGGGCAGCGCCTCCGGCGAGCACATGACGAAGCGGCTGTTCACCGTCCGAAGCGCATGCAGCATCTCGGTCTCGTTGTACGTCGGTGGGGAAAACGCCGGGATGCCGCCCGCGCGCATCACGCCGTGCGTCACAATCGGGTACGTGATGCCGTTGGGCGACACGAGAAGCACATTATCACCGGCCTGCAGGCCGTGACGCCGCGCCAGAGCCGTGGACAGGGCGGCCGCGGCGTCGCGGACCTGCGCGTGCGTGAAGCTGGCACGGGTGTGCACGTTGATAAACTCGCGCTTCAAAAAGGCCTCGCGCCGGGAGCATCCCGCTGCGGGTGACGGTCCTTCAAACAACCATTGCCACAAAGTGACGTTTGACGGCACTGTGAATTTCGGCTTAGTGTTTTTTTTTTTTTTTGTTTTTTTTTATTAACGCAGAGTCCGCGGATTTCGGTTGGCGCCGGAGGCGGTGACGTACCGTGGATGTCGGGATACGCAGACTTGAACAACATGGCGCGCAGCAGGTCCAAGACTCGTCCGCAGTTCAATTGATATATTCACAGTCAAGCACTGCGGAAACACAATTTCGCAAAAGTACAGATATATAAGAGCAAAGGTAAATGGTGTAAGCTGCAGCGGCATCGGAACGGCTTTTACCCCGCGATGCTCGGGCCCACCACATCGGCCAAGATAGTTTGGCGTCACTTTTTTGTCCGTGCCGAGGTATGTGACTGAACTCCATGGGCGAGCACGGAGGCTTTCGTAGACTATGATTTTGACAAACTTCCATAAGGTCTACTTCATTATGTCGAAGACAATCGGCAGGTACATGAGAGTGGGGGGTATTGAAACGACAGATTTCCTTCCCTCATTTTTGCAGCTTGAGGCGCAGGAACCTGGTTGACCCAAAATGATGGCTATCGAGGTAGGACTATTTTTGGACAAACTCAAAGAAAGTTATTAAAAAATGAAAGTCACGAGTTCCTGCCAATAACACAATGAACCATGCGTTGATGCTAGAAATCGAATTGATGGTCAGATCATGATGGTTTGTCCGTTGTACAGCACGTAGTATGGTGGGTCGTTGCACGAGAAGGGACCAAGAGAGTTTCCAATACCCTTTAGCTGGCGCTCGATACTTTGCACTTGGAATGGCCCAAACCAGGGAGAGATCACGGCGTTCTTTATCGATGGCCAAGCTGTCATTCTGTATGTCGACATGACCGCGCACGGACAGTCCAGGCCACCTCCCATGCCTCCCTCCGCCACGCGGCTGTTGCATACAATTATATAGCATGGTTACCAGCGCCTCTAAGTGCTTCTTCTCAGCAGAGATACCGCGGCTTCGTTTTTGAGCTCTCTCGGTTGATGTAGTATTTATTGAACAGCACTTAGCGCGGCTGACGAAAGCCCGGGCTTTTCCGTCAGTCGCCAGGTTCAAAATGCGTACTCAAGAATTGCAAACCTCAGTATCAAGTAAAATATATGGCGCTCTCGATGTGTGACATCTAGTACCTGCCTGAAGCTGGTATACTTAACCACAACTCAACACCACCCTGCCCCAAACAGCATATCTGAAAGCCTCGCTAGCCTCTTACTACTTACTCTCAGCCACATGGGCGGCCGAAAATGTAAGTTCGACCACTTCAGCAAAGTCGCAAACTGG
Organism: Aphanocladium album; assembly: GCA_029218145.1. Taxonomy (NCBI): domain Eukaryota; kingdom Fungi; phylum Ascomycota; class Sordariomycetes; order Hypocreales; genus Aphanocladium; species Aphanocladium album. Next base: position 12,918 of record JARDXD010000789.1, read on the forward strand.
TTACCAATTTCCACTCGGATAAATGAGTACTAGCTCGTAGCCTTCAAGAGGTTCTGTCACATCTGTTCAAATTAACTAGCGTGACAGATCAATAACCAGTCCCGTGGTCGGGGGCACTTTGCGCCCACACAAATCTTCCCAGGCGCCTTCAATCCCATGTTGGCCGTGCACAGTTGTCAGGATTTTGATTTCGATATTGTCAAACGTCTTGTCCGCTACACATCTCTCCCACGCCTCGTCCGACTCTCTAAAATACTCATCTGCGCCTACGACGTTGATTGCCTGGTCGCGCAGTCCGCTCGCGTTAAGTCGCACCTTGCCTGCATTTGCATCCAATCTTGCCTTCAGCTCATCCGGGGAGTAGACCTTGTTCTCATGACCAACGGCAAGCACAGTAACGGACGCCGCGGAAACGACAGCAGGGATTCCTGTAAGCAGAGACTGCAGAGCGGTATCCGAGGCGCCAAAGTCAACGACGAGAACCCGTGAAGGCTGGAACTGACCAATCCAGGACAGAGCTTGGCTGTCTGTGTATGCGGCCGCCTTGGTCGGGAGAGACGTATCAAAGGACGGAAGCGTTTCCGGTGCCGAAGTGAGCTGCAAAAGCCCCAGCGGACCATCTTTGGACGAGTTCCTGTTGCGCGCGAGCTCCCAGAAGAAGCTTCGCCCAGTCTTGCTGGAGGCTGACAAGCTAATGACGACTGTCGAGGAGAGCTGAGCCTCTTCGGCACTCCACGGCGCACCAAAGCCAAAAGGGTGAATGCGCCGCGAGGAAAAGACGCTCGAGTTGAGCAAATTCGGGCCGGCCCAGAGCGGCTTGCAGAGGGCGGCCCTCTGCATGTCGGCCAGCTGCATCGGCCGCGCCTGCTCATATCTGTTGTATACGGTCATGAGTCTGCCGCGATGCGCGCTCGTCTCCTTCCACCATCGCGCCGGCTCGCCGGCCTCGAGGCGCAGGTCGACCTCGTGACCCGACGTCGGCCACATTCCCCACAGCAGGGATCCCGGCCGGATGGCCTCCAGGGTGCTCTCCGTCACCAGCCCGTAGCCCCAGGCGGGCACGATGCCCCATTCGTCGCGGTCGTCGAATGGCCGCGGGCAGGACGCGGGCGCAGGATAGACGTCCCACCAGTGCAGCGGCGGTCCGCCCGCCCGGGCGTAGCTCAGGTTGTTGGACGTGAGCGAGATGAGGCGGGTGCGCGCGCGGACGCAAGACGGCGCGAGCGCGGGCAGGTCTTGCGAGATGTGGCACGCGGCATGCTTTGCATTGTCCGCCTTGGAGACGACGTGAACAGCAGCAGTCATGATGGAGACTGGAGATGCAGGCCGTTAGGGTGTCGTTGCAAAGGGGAAAGCAAAAGTGGCCGGTGAACGTTGGAGATGAACCCTAATCCTTTGGGCGTTTTTGGGGAGTTTCTGCTATAGGCCCGAATTGGAAGCTCCGAGTCCTTTTCTCAGTAAGATGGTGAGGAGCATGCATTTGCACGGCGGGCGACACAGACTTGATAGGCAGTGATTGTCCGCGCAGCCACAAAGCCCAATCAGGCTGCGCACATTTATTGCGTGATTCGGCTGAGTCTTTTCGCGGCAATGTTGAGCCGTGTAGTTCTAGAACTGGTAGAAAAGTCATTATTAATGCCAACAGGTCGTAAGCTGGCTGTAGGCTAATCGTGATGCCTCGGACAGCTTTTCGGAAGACTATCCGTAGAACGAAACGGTCAGCTGGGCGTATCACGGTAAAACTGCAAAGGCAGTGCAACACATCGCATTGAAGCTTTCACCACGTGATAAGCGTCTATTTTCCCGGAAGTGTCTGCGAAGAGCTTCCCGTCGCGAAGCGAGAAGGGTACGAGCATCGCGGGTGTTGTTGGCCAGAAACTGCATCATCGCATCCCACCCAAGAGTCTGGCATCCTCAACGGCAAAAAGAAATGTCAAACAAGTCGCACTCGTACCAAAACAACGGACATATCAATTTTTTTGGACTTTGTGCGCCTTGTAACGGCTTGACAGGTTATATAGTCCTTTTTGTGCAGCGGTTGCGTGTTGCAGCCGGCGCGTGCATCATCACCAACAAGCGTTTCCCGCGTGTCAAGCTACCATCCCAAACATCCGCTCGTGGCCATACCCGTTCTACCTTTTGCATCAAGTTGCACAAACCCCCCTCAATCACCATCTGGTCCCTTCTTCCCGGCAAATTCCGTGCTTTCTTGCGCCCCCACTAGTTACTTGTGTTTCTTTGCCTTTGCTCGGTTGCCTTGTCTGGTTCTGCTTGTCCAATCTGGCACCACTGTGGCATGTTTCATTCAAGGCCCTGGCGGCCCCCACTGTGTCACCCTAAATATACACCATTCACGTTTTCTCGTCTGTTCATTTTCCCCTTCTGTGCAATGGCCAGTATTCCATCTTCGTGTGTGTGTTACTTTTTCATTTCCTCCCTTTGTTCGTCTGGTTGCTCGAACCCCATGTGGCGCGCACAGGCGCTCTCACCGGGGGTCCAAGGTGTTGGTGCGTGGAACAAGCCTCTTTCCTCAGCCCTGTGCTCCAGACAATGGATTGTTCAAAAGGGACTATTGTATTTCTAGGCCACCACTCATTCTCACTCTCACTCTCATTGCTGTTGCCCAAAGATGGTTTATTGATATCTTCCCCGATGCAGCCCAAAACGGCAGGTTTGGGGGCTGGTCGGCCCAGTTAATGCGGTTGATGCAAACGCCGAAGGGGCATTGTTCAGATTGCTTTCACTTGCTCTGCCGCCATCTGAGCCTCAACGCTCAACACAATTGTCAAGATTCACCTTGCTTGAATGCAATGTGAAGCAAAAATAGACGGAGTAAGGAGAAAACCATCATTGTGCCAGCATCGCAACCGCACTTCTTTCAACTTGCAAGCTTCCCTCCCAATCTCTTCAGTCCTCTGATATAAGATCACGGTCGCTTGTTTCGATAATCAATTGTTTCTTGCCTCTTCTATTCACTGCAACAATTTGGTGCTTTTTTCTGTGCAATCACAAGAATCACGATTCAGCATTTCACTTCCTCCAACGTACAACTCAGCGCAGCAACACAGCAACACTCCAAAACACCAGCTTCACTGATCGCGATGCCTCGAGGTGGCTACGACTGCACCGGCGCCGCGCCTGGCTCCTTTGCCTCCCGCGAAGGCCGTCAGATGTACGCCTGCGGCGGCGGAAACACGCCTCGCGCCTCGCAGGCTGCCATGCTTCCCGGCACCATACAGTACCAGCAACCCATGATGGCCAGCAGCACCACACCTCGCGCATCGCAAATGTTTGCGGTTCCTCCTCATGGTCAAGCCATGGGTATGAGTTATGGTTTTCACGGTACCGGTACGTCTTGTTGCTGATCTTTTGTATTATCGAACTCTAACTGTCTTTTACTGCGTGAACACTACAAGTCCAATCTACTTACACCAATTCACAGGAGCTTCGCAGGCCGGCTTCGTGCCTCAGCAGCAGTCAGGTGCCTACTTGAGTGGTTCCGGATTCGCGCCGGCCCAGCCACAGATGCAGACTTTTACGCACTACGGCTACTCGCCCTCGACGATCCAGGTGCCCGTCGGGACGGCAGCTGCCGGAGGCGTCGCCAACACGGGCATGATGTTCGCCGGCGCCGCCCAGGGAGGCTACCCCGCGCCTCTGCAGCAGCAGCAGCAGCAGCAGCAGCAGCACGTGTCCATCTACGGCGGATTTACTCCAGCGCAAGCTCCATTCTATCGCCATTGAGTCAAAAAGCTTACTGCTTCGAGTGTCCCAAACCGCGGGCCAGAATGGCGGCGGCGGGGCTGCTGAGCCCATACTACTGCTGAGTTTTTATTCCTGCTTATTGCATCACTGCATAAGACGGCGCAAAACGAGGGTTTTTGCTTTAAAAAGATGTTTCTAAGGTTTCTTTGCTTTTTCTTTCTTTCAATTGCTTTCACAAAAGGGTTATTATATACCAGGCGCAGGGGGGCAAACAAGGGGGAGCTCAACAAAGGACTTTGTCATTTTTAGAATTTGGACGACGTGAACGCCACAAGGGAGATTAGCTACCTAAAATAAAGGCGGGGAAAAGGATAAGATTTTTGACTCAATCTCGATACGATGAAGTTGATGCCTGTGCCGTGATCTGGTGACTGTAAAAGAGCCAACTCGACTTGTAGCGGTACATGCTGCCGACGCCACCAATTCGCGGACTAGATGAAAGAAGCTTTGGTGGCGTAAAATGCACATCACAATTGGTCCAGCCTTTTCATTGTTATAAGTCAAGCTGCGTAATGGGCCAAAGATGGCCTAACCAGGCGCACTCCGACCCCAATCTTGACGGCACAACATAAAGGCATTGCTAGCCACAGTTGGCAACTCGTTGCCACGTCATCTTACTGTACGCAAATTCACGGGAGAGGCTTCAAAGTTTATTTAAAGTGTTGTTGTGTGAATATGCTTCATAATTATATTGGGCTCTCATGTATATTACTGGCCAATACTGACTGTGGCAGTCTTGCTGCTTTTGTTTCGTGTACGTGCGTCACCCCGTGACGCGGGTAGTCATTATGATGAAAAACAAACTCCGCTCGCTAATAAATCAAATCCCTTGGTTCATGTACATTTTGCAATCCTCGCTTTCGGTATCATATTTTCGCAACAAAATAGACCTGAAGAATAGCCGTATTCCGATTCTTCATAGCTCCCAACCCGTAGAAAAAGGCTTGTGTATAGCTGCAAAGCAGCTTATCAACGAAATAGTAAAAGAAGAAAAAAAGAAGAAGAAAAAAGGGGGGGAGAACCTCCAACACTGCGCGTTCAATAAACAGCAATTACTGGTCATTCGACCAGGCGCTATCGTTAATGAACGTGTTCCAGGTCGAATCATCCAGCGGTTGCATCATCTGGTCCCATTTGAGGCCAGACATGTCAAAAGTGTCATCCATGGGAGAAATGACCTGTTCCTCTTCGGTCTTAACAACGGGAGGCATGCCAGGCATGTCAAACGAGCCATCAAGACCGGTCCAAGTTCCAGGCGCAGGTTCGTATCCCGGGTTCACGCCGACATCGCCCATCATCATCTTAGCCTCAGGCGGTAGCTCGGTGGTGAATGCAGATCGACTGGTTCCCAGGTCGATGGGAGAGTCTGGCGGGGGAGGGTGTTCAAATT